>APFE031721594.1:410719-457659 GCA_000404065.3 Pinus taeda | reverse complement strand
GTTCGATTTTTGAAGGCCGTACTACCTGGCACAAAAATCGAGGTCAAAGAGTTGACCGTTTTGCTGCTGCATTGACTTTTAGCTTGCTGCCCCCTGTGTTGACTTTTCAGGACAGCGTTGACTTTTGCAGAATTGACTTGGGTTGACTCATCTACTGGTTGGAGGGTTGTTGTGACACATCTGGGCTAGCTGACCAAAGGAGACTTTGCTGGTTGAAGCATCCTGTTGACCGCCGAAATGAACACACACATTTTTCCTGTTTCTGATTTGTCTTCTGTAAGATCTGCTTATATGTTCAATCTGCATTTTGCTTAACTACTTGTATGATTGCTGTGAGAAAAGTGAAATTGCTCTTAGCATAGAACATCTACAAAAATTTACAAGTTATTATACGCATGAAAATAGCGATGAAGATGAACATGGTAATGACTATAGACTTCTGATGCCTTTTGAAGATGATGATTTCTTGGATGCTTTAGATGAAGATGGTCTTTATGAATAAATTTTTAAACTTAAAATTTGTTTAGAAGAAAAGAATATGATTATAGATACTCTCACATTCCAACTTGCTGAAAGGGAAAAACACAATGAAAAATTAGAATGTGAAATTGTGGGTCTAAGAAAAGATATTGAGAAAACAAAAGCTCTCAATCCCAGATTTGCTAAAGGATCAGAAACTTTAGATGAAATTATCAAAATACAGTGTTCTCCTCTGATAAAGACAGGTCTTGGATATATTGAAGAAGCATCTCAAGCACAGAAGCCATCAACCTCCAAAAGCTATCTTGATGCAGCAAGGAGAAGTGAACAGTTTGACAATCGTCATCAAAGGCATAAAGCAGATCACCAGGTAAATTGGGTTCAATCTACTTCAAGGATGAACAGAAGCTACAACCAACATCAGGTAAATCATACTCAATTTGCTTCAAGAATGAATGTTAATGGAAACTACAATCACCAGGTCAGTAGGTTCAATAATCACAGGAATTTCTTTAATGGCCAATGTTTTACATGTCATAACTTTGGACACAAAGCTGCTCAATGTGTTGCTTACAAGACCATCATGACTAGAGAAGCACGAAATCAAAGCAATGTGACTAGGATCATGAAAAGGACCTACAATAATTTTCTTGCTCTTGAAAATGAAAAAGAATGCTCTATCTGTAACAACTTCGGTCATGAAGATTTTGAATGCAAGAGTAAATTTCGGCAAACATCTCAGAAGGAGCAAACTTCATTAGGTCCCAAAACATGGAGAAAGAAAGAACCGCAAACAGAAAGATGTGGTATAGCCTTGTATGCAGAAAGACAAGAAAATCAGTGGTACATCGACAGTGGATGCTCGAAACACATGACAGGTGATAAAGAAAAACTTCAGTCACATAATGCCTTAGAAAAGGAAAAGAAGGTCTCATTTGGAAATGACACTCCTGCAGTCATAAAAAGTAAAGGCTTTGTTCTCTTAAAAGAAAAGGTTAAAGCTGGGAATGCTATGTATGTTGATGGTCTAAAGCATAATCTATTGAGTGTCAGTCAAATGTGTGATCAAGGAAATGAGGTAGTATTTCAATCAAATGGATGTGTTGTTCGTGAGCTTGATACAAGAGAAACAGTGATGAAAGGTAAGAACTCCAAATAAACTATACATACCCAAGGGAGGACAACAACAGTGCTACCGAAGCAAAAATGATGAACATTGGCTATGGCACAGAAGATTGGGGCATCTAAGCTTCTCTCAAATAAGAAAAGCATGCAGATACAAGGTTGTTCGTGATCTTCAAGATATCAACATTCTAGAAAATACAATATACAAATCATGTCAATTTGGTAAGCAAACCAAAGCTCATTTCCTTGAGAAGGAAGGATCAGTTAGTAAGCCTCTTGAACTTGTTCATACTGATTTATGTAGAAAAGAATACTTTATATTGTTCATTGACGACTTTTCCAAAATGTGTTGGATAGGACTTCTAAAGCATAAAGATGAAGCATTTAAAAAGTTCAAAGCCTTCAAAGCGTTGGTTGAAAATGAATCAAATCGCAAAATCAAATGCCTCAAGTCTGATCGAGGAGGGGAATTTATCTCAGATGAATTCTTAGACTTTTGTGAAGAACATGGAATAAAAAGGGAATTCTCTATCGCAAGGACTCCACAGCAAAATGGAGTGGTTGAAAGAATAAACAGAACTGTTCAACAAATGGCTCATGCCATGCTAGATGAGTCTGGAACTCCTGCAACCTTCTGGGGTGAAGCTGCATTTGCTGCCGACACTATTCTCAACAAAACAAACGTTCGGGTAAACAGCACTCAAACTCCACATGAACTTTGGTATAGTAAGACTCCTACTGTAAAATACTTCAAAGTTTTTGGAAGCAAATGTTACATCAAAACGACTGATGAAAACCTTGGCAAGTTTGAACCTAGAGCAGATGAAGGCATTCTCCTTGGTTACTCTTCCCAAAGTAAAGGATATAAGTGTTATAATAAAAGACTTGGAAAAATTGTTGAAAGTATTGATGTTGTGGTTGATGAAGCAGGCAAAAATCCAAAGCAGGTAAAAACTGAAGATTATGAAGAAGATGAGGATTATCCTTCCACATCAAATCAAACTAATTCTGAAGAAGAAACCAATGAAGCACCAAAAGAACAGATAACGATAGAAGAAAAGACTCCATCGAGGTATGTGCAAAAAAATCATCCAGATACTCAAATTTTGGGACAAAAAGAGGCAGGTGTGCAAACAAGAAGAACTATTACAGAAGCTTCAAGCTATCTAGCATTACTTTCCACCATCGAACCTCAAAATGTACTTGAAGCATGCAAAGATGAATGTTGGGTCAAGGCCATGAACGAAGAGCTTGAGCAAATTGAAAAGAATAATACTTGGGAATTAGTTCCTAGACCTCATGATAAGAATATCATAGGAACCAAATGGATATTCAAAAACAAGCTGAATGAAAATGGAGAAGTTATTAGAAACAAGGCTAGACTTGTTTGTAAAGGATATGCTCAACAAGAAGGTATAGATTTTGAATAAACTTTTGCACCTGTTGATAGACTTGAAGACATAAGAATGTTCCTTGCTCTTTCTAGCTTTCAGAACTTCAAAGTATACCGAATGGATGTAAAATCTGCTTTTCTTAATGGAGACTTAGAAGAAGAAGCATGTATTGAGCAACCAGATGGATTCATCCTTGGAAATGATCCAAAACTTGTATGCAGACTCAGAAAGGCTCTCTATGGTCTAAAACAAGCTCCAAGGGTCTGGTATTACCATCTTGATAAATACCTCCATCAACAAGGTTTTTCTGAAGGATCAATTGATAGTAATCTATATACAAAGATTGACAATGATAAACTACTAATACTTGTTGTGTATGTTGATGATATCATTTTTGATAGCAATGAAGAAGCCATGAGTCAAAACTTTGCTTTGGTAATGCAGGAAGAATTTGAAATGTCCATGCTTGGTGAGCTCACATATTTTCTTGGTTTACAAATTCAACAAAATAAAGATGGTATCTTTCTATCACAAACCAAGTACCTCAAGCAGATCTTGAACAAATATGGCATGGAAGATTCTAAACCAATATGTACCCCTATGGTAACAGGATGCAGTCTCGGCTCAAATGATGAATCAGGAGCAGTACATCAAACAACCTACAGATCCACGATTGGCAGTCTGCTCTATCTAACAAGTACTCGACCAGACATCATGCATGCAGTGGGAATAGTTGGAAGATTCCAAGCAAATCCAAAGGAATAACACCTTCAGGCAGTCAAAAGGATTTTCAAATATCTTCAAGGAACTCAGAATTTTAGTTTATGGTATCCTAGAGATACAGATCTTACACTTCATGCATATATAGATGCAGATTGGGCAGGAAGCGTGGATGACAGAAAAAGCACTAGTGGTGGTGCATTTTATATGGGCTCCAGATTAGTATCTTGGTTCAGCAAGAAACAAAGTTCAATTGCATTATCTACAGCTGAAGCAGAATATGTGGCTGCTGGATCTTGCTGCACACAACTCCTTTGGATGATGCAAACATTGCAAGACATTCAGATCACCTGTACTCCACCCATCTCCATTCTATGTGATAATACAAGTGCAATCAGTATTTCAAAGAATCCAGTCATGCATTCCAAAACCAAGCACATACCTATCAAATATCATTTTCTCAGTGAACAAGTGCTTGAACAAAAGGTCAAATTGGAGTATGTTCCCTCCAAGGAACAAGTTGTTGATATATTCACCAAACCACTGCCCAGAGAGACATTTGAATATCTCAGACAGAAGCTGGGAGTAGTTGATGCATCATCTTGCTGTTGAAACTTATCTGTTTCAGAGAAAAGTGGTTGGACGCGAGTTTCATGAAGCGTATCTGTATACATATACGTATCGTGTATATGTTGGTTTGAAGAAAAACAGTGGGTCAGACTCAAGATGAAAAGAGTCTGATATGGGTCTGACAGTGATCATCTGGCATAGGTTCAGGGGGAGCATATACTTCTAATAATGCATTATTCGCATTATCTTAGAAGATCTTGGTACAAATTCATAGATTCAGGTGGAACAGGGGCAGAGAAAGATCATGGTTGCTAATTTGGATGGTGATTAACAGATGCTGCTAATGATGGTTGCTGATAAGTATCATAGTCTTGTTTTAGATATTTTGTCTCTATGTCATGTATATCTTTCATTATCAAGGTCATGAAACGACCTATTTTGATTCCCCACTATGCCTGGGATGAATGATGTAATGTTCTTGTTTTGTCATGTATAAACATTTGGTTGGGTGGATGAGCCAATCTTGGTATATCCCCACTTGATTGGGAGATGGATGTATGTATGAGTCTTTGGTGATAGGAAGGTCATTTATGATGTATAGAGTCATGTTCTTCTTGTAGAACATCTTTTTGCAGACCTTACTTGCAATCAGGAGGAGCATGGACAGCACACTTCAGCATATCAAAGAATTCAGCATGCACTCATGGGGAGCATAACCCTTTGCCCTTGATGACAAAGGGGGAGAGTGACTTGGGGTTGCCATCAAGTCCAAAGGGGGAAATTGTTGGCATTATTTCACAGATTTGGCGCTATGCCACAGGTGTTGTCCTTGATGGCAACACTCACAGATGCAAGATCACAGTTCAGGCTCACAGAATGAAGAAAGAAAGGTATATGTAGGTTCCCATTGACCAAGCCACGTGTACACGCAGGTTCGCAGACTAAAAGGCGCGTATGCATACACACACACTTTCACGGAAAACTTGGTTTTGGTCCGTGGTATTTGGTCCATGGTATTGTGACCCATGGTATTGTTGTCCAAAGTGTTGACCCCAGGTGTTTGGACCAAGGTATTGATTCTAAGTGGTTTTGGACCATGGTATTGAGTAAGGCCTAGGACTATAAAAGGAGGAGAAGGTCATTAGGCTAAGGCACTTACGAATTGCATATCTTATGAAGAGCAAGATCTAGGTTACAGGTTATTGGGTCATGGTGCACAGTTGGATCTGAATCAAGGATGAACCTGAGCGCTTGATGAAGGATAAGTTCTATTGATGGGTCAAGATCTTAAGGCTTGAAGAGAAGTATCTTTGTGTGTTTTGATCTTTTATCTTAATGATTGGCGCATGTCGTAATCTGTAAATATGATGATCTGGGTATATCTGATGTCTGAATAATTGTAAAGGTTAAATCATCATTTACAGATCTGTACGCAAGTTCCTTATAGCAAAGGTGCGTATACACGCTGATTCGGCATTTCAAAAGTACGTATACGCAGGTTTGCCTTGATACAAGTGCGTATGCACGCAAGTTCGTCACATTGAAGTAGCATACACCTCATAAAATATGCTTTAGCTACTTCTGATTATTGTTGCAGTGTTCTGGGTTCTAGCTTGGGTTCTGCTTACTATTACTATATTCTGGTTACAGCATTCAGAGAAGTGATTATTTGATTCAGTTTTTGCTTGGTGCAAAGGAGATTGGTTGATGCAGATATATTTGACGTCTGATTGATGTTGTTGATGGATCCAGTCTGAAAATTTATGAAACGTGGTCCCTGGAAGAAAAGAGAAGGTTGTAGCCTTCTGTAGATCAGCGCCTACGTACTAGTACATCATCTAGTACAAGAGCTAGGGGGTTGTAGCTCCCTTCCAGGAGAAGCTGGAGAATGAGAGAAGGTTGTAGCCTTCTGCAGGTAGAAGCCTGCGTACTGGTATAAGACTGCACCAGTACAAAATATTGTAAAAAAGAAGTTTCTTATTAAAAGAAAGATAGAGACGATTGCAGCAGGTGGTTTTCACCCACATTGGGTTTCCACCTTATATCTTGTGTTCATGTGTGTGACTGTCTGCTCTGTTTTTACTACTCCAGGTTACTATTTATATGGTTCTGATGCACAGATTAAAGATCAACTTATGAAGAATTACCTAAATTATAAGTTTACAAGGTATACGCTAGTTGCCTTATATACAGTTGCGTATACACGCAAGTTTCATTAACTAAAATAGTGTATATGAATCAGAATATGGAAATGAAATATTATTGACTTGCTAATATTGATTCCCCCCCCCCCCCTCTCAGTATTATTTCCAACATTCCTGGTGTAGTAAACAGAGGTCCGTGGCTCTGAGATCAAGCGGCAAGCACAGCTTCATGTGAGGCCATATGGCTTAGAAAACTGCTAGTGAACCTATTCAGAAGGAAAATGGAGGCGACCAGGATCATGTGCGATAATCAGAGTTGCATTAAGCTCTCTGGGAATTCAATGTTTCATGATCGGTCAAAGCATATTGATATCCGGTGTCACTTTGTCAGAGACTGTGTCCAACGAGGAGTTGTACAGTTGAGCTACACTCCTATAGGAGAATAAGTGGCCGACATCCTCACCAAGGCCCTTGCAAGGACAAAGTTTGATTACTTCAGGGAAAAGATGGGAATGATAAAGAACCCGTTTCAGTAGCACAAATGGGGGTGAGAACAGCATGGATGCAGAGGGAGTTGCAGTGTGGATGTAGTGTTGGAGAAAAGGACCAGCAGCATCATGGATGCAGAGGGAGTTGTTGTACAGATGCAACAGTGGCAGTAGCAGAGCCATGGGCAGCAGTACAAGAGCAGCAGTGCAGAGGATGTTAGGCAAGAAGACTTAGCATCAGCACAAGCACTGATGCCGGATGATCAGGGTGATACTCAGTGAGGAGTATTTCTAGAGCACAGTCCTAGCTAAAAGGGAGTGTTGATTTGGGGTAGCATTGGATGTGCTCTAGCCTCGAAAATTGGTGGAGTGGCTAAAGCACATGAGATCTCCAAGACCCATAAATCGTTTGGGAAGAATCTAACCAATTTGGAAGATATTAAAATAGTTAATATTTTTAATGGAGTCCCTAAGTCTAAACTTAGGGAAAATAAAATATTAATGTGAATTAATATAAAACTGAGTTAAAATGGTCCAAAAGTCATGGATCAAGCCAGATTTAATCTTAGTCATTGATTAGGGACTTAATCTCGGTCGTTGACGGACCAACGAGAAAAGTATAAGAAGAGACTTGAGGGTCAGTTGGAGAATATATTGAGGGAGACCAGCCAGTTCGATTTCTGGAGTGGGGTTAGCTGAGAAATTCGAACTAGTGGTCTGGAGAGCAGCAGGATGCAAGAAATACGAAGCAGAGAGTCAGGATCAGCAATAGAAGACCAGCGCAGAAGCAAGGGAGGCAGACGTAGGGCCTTTCAAGTAGACGTTGAGGCAGCAGGGGACTGCGCAGTCACTAGAGGGCCTGCGTGGGTTACGGGGAGAGGCCCAGGGCTGATGCAAACAAGCAGGGGCTGATGCAGAGCGTCTGGGGGCTACATAGAGATCAACCAGGCTGATGTTGGGACTGGGAGAAGTGCTGGAGAATTTCTCTCTATTGGGTAAGCCAGTTTGGCACCCGGTTGTACTGAAGAATTGTTGAATAATAAAATCCTCCCTTGTTGCACCAGTTTTCCCACATTGGATTTTCCGGGGACTATTGTCGAAAATATCTATGTCGATGTGTTGATTCTTGTGCATGTGTTTGTTTCTGTATTATGGTTTGATATCTGCAACAGAATTTATTTTAATTTTTATTGAAGGAATTTCATAAATAACTTATTGAAAATAAGTAGGCAAAGTAAATCAGATGTTACAGTGATAAAATTTTCACATACATTTCTCTTGATATCTTGTAGGGCACAGACCCTCCATCACTTCTGTTCATGAATCATGTCAGCGGTGTCATCCTTTTTTTCATCAAAAAGTAATCCATTGGTTCATATATGGCCTTCCTTCATGCCTTGCCACCAACTTCATGTCATGTTTCCTTCAAGATCTTTCATCCTATCACATGAATATCAGTTGTATATACATTTACAGCGATATACATCTACAGCTCTTCCCTTGGCATCTTTGCATTAGCTCATCCAGATATTGTTCAAAAATAGAAATGAACATTAAATCAAAATTACCTTTGTGATGGTCTTTTCATCATGACACCTCCTTGTTTGCATCAACATCCTGCATATATATTGACACATCTCCAAAAATATATACAATGTCAATGGTCTCTTTCTTTTTCAAACTTTATCAGGATCTTCATATCTTTCCCATGGAGATATCATAGTCAAATCTTTTAGTCCTTGGATGTTGATTGCCTTCTCCATAGTTGCATTTTTTTTCATTATCTCTTCCTTTCTTTATTCACACATTTCCTCCTAGGGACTTCAATCACAGTTCCTTAACCTTTGTCAACCACCTCATATTTGATATGAGGACATATTATGTTGATTTCATCTACTCAATGTGTTAACCATGCCTTTATGCATCCTTCCAATGGAGGAGATCCTTTCTTTTGATCATGCGCCTGAGGTAGAGCATTCATCCATGTTATCTGCAATTATATGACATGACTTAAAATACAAGCATACATACCTCATTTTCTTCCTTTCGGTCATCTAGACTTCCTTCAACAGTTTCCTTGGTTGAAAGAACTTCAATCACCTTGACCTGTTTCACTTCTTATGACATCATACCATCATTCCATGAATCCATACAAGGTGGATTTCTAGGCGAGACACTTGCTTCTTCCAGTAGGTGAACTTTGCAATGAAGATTCCAACAAAGGATCTTGATCATCCTCATCTTGCAAATGCTCCTTTTTGAATGAACTATGATGAACTCTATACTAGATGACTTTCCTTTTCCCATAAGAGGTTACCAAGAGCTACATCCTTCTATAGGTGACAATCATAGACTTCTATTTCAGCTATCTTTCATGCTTCTTTATAATAATGTCGCGAGCTCTTGCTTTCAATCGTATGCTTCTATGATGCTTGCATCCTATCATGCTTCTAATGATTCCTACCATGATATTTATACTTTACAATAGAATACTTGAAACAAAAACTCGAAAAGAACTAGGTCAAGAAGACTATCTCAATCATAGTAGGGATCTTTTACTTCCTCCTAGAATTTCTTCTTTTCAGCTTCCTCCACTTCTATATTGATAAGGGTTCCTCTTTTGTTATTGTCCTTATTGAGCTTTGGACAATCTTTCTTGTAGTGCCCATATTCATGACAGCGATAGCATTGAACCTTCAACATGTTCTTCTTTTTCTGAGGACCAAGCTTCCCAAACTTTCCTTTTCTTCTAGCCGTGGCAACAAATGCTTGAGCTTGATCACTTGATCCTACATCGATTTTTTCCTTCACCCTGGTTTCTTTGATTTTGCGCAATGACCATAGATAATTGAATGGAGTAGCTTCCTTCTTCTCATAGCTACATGATGTGAAGTTGCCCCATTCCTCTTCTAGTGCATTCAGCACTATTGTAGCCATTTCCTTGTGAGACATTATTTCTCCCAACTCTTGGAGTTGGTCTCCTATTTCTGACACCCTCGTAAAGTATGAGGCTATTCCTTCTTATTTTGATATCTTCATCTTGTATAGCTTGAGCTTCTTCTTTTGGCGGTTCGACAATTAAACCCTTAACATGACCAATGACTTCATTTTCTATGAGGATCAAATCTGTCCTCTTCTTCAATGCAAGAAAGTTTCATGACCCAACCAATTTGTTGCTCTCCTTGCAAAATGAATTCATTTTGACATATTCAAATATAGATATAAAAATACTTGTCATATGAATATACTCCTAGATGATGAAATCTTCAACTTGATGACTTCTTGATTTTGATGATGATGTAGATAATAGAAGATGTCTTCTTGGTGAAGATGTCTTTCCTCAAAAGTGATCCTTGGCTCAAAGGGAGATCACATTGATTCCTTGATGATGATGACAACATTTTTTCCTGCTTTTCTTCCTTCAAGGCAACACTAGTTAAACTTGTTTCACAACCTTAAATTTTGGCCCTTCAAAACTTCGGCTGCTTGTAGCAATTTTGCAATTTCGATATTTTCTACAATAACCCCAGTTCACACATGTGGCTAGAAGATGCACAAATTTGCCCCCTTTCTACTTCGCTTGACTTGACTTCTTTTTCTTGTTATTTCGGCTTGCAAAGGAGACCTTTCTTGGCACGGAACTTGATCCTTGATGGTGGTTGCAATTCGATACTTGTTGTTGTAGAAGGATGTCTTAATACTTCGCACGTGTGGAGAATATAGCCCAGAAAAATAAACCCAAAAGTGCTTCACTCTTCCTTCCTCGTGATAATGATTGTAGAATGTGTTAGTTTCCCTATAACGCTTCAAGAGTTGAACCCTTCTTTGGATGAGCTAGGGTTTTGTGGTCTTCTTTGATGCTCTTAATTATTCCCTTTCAATATGATGAGAGGGTTAGTCCTTGATGATTGATGCTCTTGATGTTTCCAAGATGATCTCTTTATACTTTGGCCCTAGAGTATCCTTCTTTGTGTTTCCCTTCCTTGATGTAGTCACCTTAGCTCTGATACCATGTTGACAAATCTAGGGGGCAACAAGTGTAGGTGATTTCTCTTACTTTGATAACTGCTTGTGATTATTTTTACTTTACTTTATTAACTTCTTTCTCAGTTCTAGTATTATATTTTTTGCATATTTCTCAGTTCTAGTGTTATATTTTCTGCAACGCTTTTAATTGTAAAAATTACAATAGTGATTTAATCATTATTTGTCGAACTACAAATTC
Source organism: Pinus taeda (assembly GCA_000404065.3). Classification (NCBI taxonomy): domain Eukaryota; kingdom Viridiplantae; phylum Streptophyta; class Pinopsida; order Pinales; family Pinaceae; genus Pinus; species Pinus taeda. The sequence continues at coordinate 446,513 of APFE031721594.1, read as the reverse complement.
AAAAGACAAATAATCTCCAGTAGATAGAAGATTAAATTCCATTTTATTGCAACCATGGAAATTTCACATGATATCAGAGCAAGTTGGACCAGAGAAGCTCTAGAACAAAGTTAGTGCAGTTCAAAGGGAGACCTGAAGCACTAAGGAGCAAATTTGTGCAGGCTAACCATGCAGTGTGAATTGCAGAGGCAACAGCTCGCCTTCTAGTCCAGGGAGGTGATCCGGAGGAAGTGTGAGTGTTTTCCTGAGGTAGATCAGATTTCATAGAACAAATCTAACACAAAGGGTCTGCAGCATAAAGATTTTGTAGTAGCAAATCAACGCATGGCAAGGAAGAGAAAGCACGCAAGGGTTTCAACCAAGTTTATTTCTCTAGGTGGTTGAGTTCTCAAATTTTTTAGATATGGCCGCAAAAAGTTTTAGAGACTAGGATGATATGGATTTGTCTTCCAGATTAGAAGACGAATTCGCTCAAATAGCCTGCCTCTCTAACTCAACTTCACTGTGTCTAGTATATAAACAATGGAGCGTCAGCACACATGACAGGAGTTAGAGATTACTTCTATAGCTATAGGAAGGAGGAGATGGACTTCTAGATTCAAATGGGAAACAAAACTAAATGTACTCTAGTTGGAAGAGGTACCATCGACATTCACAAGGAGTCAAGAGCAAGCACCAGTGTTACAGATGTGTTGCATGTGCCAAGCTTGGGCATGAACCTAATTTCAATTTCAGAAATACAGTACAAGGGATATGATGTCTAGTATGTAGAGAAGAAGGTGTTCATCAAACACCAGAACTAGAAGAAGGTCAGCAGATTGGGGTTCGAAGCAATAGGTTATATAAGTTGCAGCTCGATTCTCCAAATGCACTAGTTAGCAGCGTAATGCGGAAATTTCTTGACAACAGACTTATTTATATAAATATTTTATTAAAAGACTAAATTACAGATGATGAGTGTTTACAAATGGGGTTCCTGGCTTATATATTGCCATGGACACCCTTTGGGGAAAGGGCATGATCTTATGATCGTGCCCTTTCGTCTAATTTAACTAAAAATTAAATAATAAACCTAATCTAACTAATTTTTACATAACATTGTCTTCCTCTCGAAAGAATGCTTTGTCCTCAAAGCATACATAACGATGGATGTTGTTGACAAATGCTTCATTCTCCCAAGAAGCTTCTTCTTTGGGTAAGTCCTTCCACCTGATCAGATATTCCTTGATAGTACGATATCGAAGCTTTCTTTCTCTAGTAGACAAAATACCTTCTAGTTCTAAAATGACTCTTCCCTCATCATCTAAGGATGGAAGCATTGTTTGCACTGTTTGATTGTTACCTAGTGCCCTTTTAAGGCAAGATACGTGGAAGACGTTGTGAACACGACTTGTCTCTGGAAGGCTTAACCCATACGCAACTTGGCTAATCTTTTTGTTGATCTGATAAGGTCCATAAAACTTTGGTGCCAACTTGTTTTTTCCTTTCTATTTTAAGGATAATTGTTTGTATGGTTGGAGCTTAACAAATACCCATTCTCCAACTTCAAACTCTCTTTCGGTTCTGTTACGGTCTGCTTGTTGCTTCATACGATTCCTTGCATTATTCAAGTTTTCTTTTAATATTTGGACGATTTTTTGGGTTTCTTCTAGTTGATCTTTAACAGCAAATAGATTTGTCTGGACAATAGCTAGATCTTTCCATTTCGGGGGTTCATACCCATATAGAGCTTGAAATGGCGTCATTTTTGTTGATGTATGATAAGTGGAATTATACCACCACTCAGCAAGATGTAACCATTGAGCCACTTATTTTGTTTTTCTGTAGCGTAGCAACGTAGGTAGGCCTCCAAACATTTATTGACAACCTCTGTTTGGCCATCTGTTTGAGGGTGATAAGCGGAACTCATATTTAGGTAGGTTCCTATATGGCTGAACAATTCCTTCCAGAAATTACCTTTGAATTTGGCATCTCTATCACTCACAATGACTTTCGGAAAACCATGTAACTTATATATATTTTTGCAAAATATTTCAGCAATTTCTTTTGTTGAGTATGACTTCTTTATTGCCATAAAGTGAGCATATTTGGTGAGTCTGTCGACTACTACAAAAATCTTGTCCTTGCCTTCAGATACCAGTAATCCTTCGATAAAGTCCATCGAGATTTCTTCCCATTTCTGATTTGGAATGTTTAAAGGGTGAAGTAATCCTGGTGTCGTAATATTTTCACTTTTATTCCTTTGACATGTGTCACATTCTGCTACATACTTCTAAATATCACGATTCATTCCCTTCCAAAAGAAGGATTGACGTGCATTGTAGTAAGTCTTAAAGAATCCTACATGTCCAGCTGACAGTGAGTCATGTAATTCCTTGAGTATATTAAACTTAAACTTGGAATTTGTATTTAGATACATTCTTCCCTTATACCATAGGATATCATTCTTCCACTCAAATTTTGAGTTGTTGGGAAGGTTATTGATTATTGCCATTATTTCTGGATCCTTGGCATACTCACTTCGAATTTCGTTAAATCACTCAGGGACAACAACCGAAATTGCAAGTAGTGTTGGTTCTTCATCTTTCCTGGATAAGGCATCTGCTAGTACATTGTCTTTACCTCTTTTATGTAGTATTTCCAAGTCAAAACGGCAATTTTTTCAATCCATTTTTGTTGTTCTTCGGAAAGTGTTTTTTGTTGAAGGAGATGCTGGAGACTGTTATGGTCTGTTCGAATAGAAAACTTACTTCCCAAAAGATATTGCCTCCATTTAGCTAGTGTGTGCATGATAGCGAGCATTTCTTTGTTGTATGTGGATTTGAGGCGTTCTCTTTTGTTGAGCTTCCTACTTTCAAAAGCTATTGGATGTCCTTGTTGCATTAATACTGCTCCTATACCAAATCCGGAAGCATCACACTCAATGATAAATGGTTTAGAAAAATCTGGTGTTGCTAATACGGGAGCATTAGACATAATTTCCTTTAATTTTTCAAAACACCTTCCTGCTTCCTCATCCCATAGAAACGAATTCTTCTTTAAAAGATTTGTTAGAGGTGCAGTTATATGTGCATAGTTTTTAATAAATCTTTGGTAATATCCAATCAAACCTAAGAACCCTCTTAGCTTGGATATATTAGCAGGTTTGGCCCATTATTTTATAGCTTTGATTTTGTTAGGGTCCACCTTTACGCCTTCATGGGATATAATGTGTCGAAGGTATTCTACTTCTTCCTTTCCGAAGGTGCATTTGGATTTTTTTGCGTAAATTTGGTGTTCTTTAAGTAGTGTAAGAACTTTGTCCAAATGTTGCAAGTGCTCCTTCCAAGTTTTACTGTAAATTAGAATATTGTCAAAAAATACTAACACAAACTTTCTAAGATGTGGGCGAAATAACTCATTCATAGTTTCTTGAAACGTTGCTGGTGCATTGGTCAATCCAAACGGCATTACTTTAAATTCATAGTCACCTTCGTGTGTTCGGAATGTCGTTTTTTGTATGTCCTCTAATCTGATTCTAATTTGATAGTAGCTTGATTTAAGTCCAATTTTGAGAAATACCTTGCGCCATGTAGCTCATCCAACATTTCGCTGATAAAGGGGATTGGGAACTTGTTTTTAATTGTTATTTTGTTTAATCCCCTACAGTCAATACATAGCCTAAATGACCCATCTTTCTTCCTTACCAACACCACTGGAGCAGTGTAAGGACTTTTACTTTTCGAGATGATTCCACACTTTAAGAGGTCTTGGATTAATCTCTCGATTTCTGTCTTTTGGTGATGTGGATATCGGTATGGCTTGATGTTGACTCGGTCTGATCCTGCCTTGACTTCTATTGCATGCTCAATTTCCCTATTAGGCAGCATCTTCATAGGTAGGTCTTGAAATACTTTTTCATCTTTCCTAATTAGATCTTGTATCTCTAGTGACTCTTCACTGGTCATATTTGCAAATAGCATTTCTAACTGATGACATTGTACTACATAAGCGGGTGCTCCCTTTCAAATCATCTTCATCATCTGTGATGATGATACAATTTGATTTTCTGTTGCTTGGAATCCGTGTAATTTGTACTTCTGACCTCCCCATTGGAATTTTATAAATTGTACTTGGTGGTTGGCGACATAAGTACCTAAAGTTCGTAACCACTGGATACCTAAGACTACATCTACTCCTAATGGTACTGTGAAAAACGGAGACTCTAAACTGAAGTCTTGAATCTGCAATTTAACCTTATGGCATTTCCCCACCTTCTCAATCTTCTTACCGTCAGCTACCATCACCTTCATGTTTGGTAAGCAAAATGAAAGAATATTGAGTCTCTTTGCCACAGTTGCATCTAAAAAATTGTGTGTGCTACCAGAGTCGATGAGAACCACTACGTTGTTCTTCTTTATATGTCCTTTTAACTTTAAGGTCTGAGGTTGTGATATACCTATCATGGCTGATAATGACACTTGCGGAATACTTTCGTCATCTAATTCTGGCGAGAATTCTGGGGCATCTTTTGTTTCTTCTATGTCAGAATCTTCACTGTTTGAATCATTGGTTGCTTCACAATTATATAGGTTCTTTGGTTCTTTTCCTTTAGCACACCTATGCTTGGGGTCCCACTTCTCACCACAGCGTTTGCATTTACCCTCTTTTATCCTTTGTGTTTCCACATTAGATTTTTCATCTTCACATCGATGTGGTGGAACATATCTTTTATTTTTTGCGTCTGCATACTGAGGTGTTCTTTGTCTTGAATATGTTTTTTCGGATTTTGACCAAAATATTTGTTCGAATTTCTTTTCGGTTGTTTTTGCTTTTCGTCTTGCTACTTCTATTGATGAAATGTCATGCATCTCAAGTTCTACTTGTAAATGGGTTTTGAGTCTTGAGACGTATGATTGAATCAGACGAGATTCTGATAAACTAGGTACTCGTGTTACTAAGGTCTCCCATTCTTGAGTGTATTCATCCACACTTCCTTTTTGTTGTACCTTGATGAGTTTTGAAAAGAACTCTTCTTCTCTTACACCTTGGAATCTTTTAAAGAAGGCATCTTTAAATTTTCTCCAGTTAATGACATGTGTTGTTTTTTTCCACCACATATACCAATTATATGCTTCTCCTTCCATTTTCATGGATGCATGCCTAAGTTTTTTGTCATCGTCATTGATGTCATATATCTCAAAGTATTCTTCTGCTTAATTTATCCATGCAACATTGTTTTTTTCGTTTCCATCGAATTTAGGCATCTCGACTTTTGCCCTTCGCTGGTATGTTACTAATGGTTGAGCGAAAAAAGGGTGTTGATTGGTAAAATTATCCCAGAGTTGCTTGTTTGTAAATGTTGTGTTACTCACTTCTTGGTGGGGTGTCGCTGATTTTTTTGGGGATTCAACTTTCTCATGAGAGTCTGTTGACTTTGTAGAATCTGATGAGATGTGCTCTTGATTCTCTTCACTTTCTTTTAGTAGTTGTTCGGGTGTACAATTTGACCTTTTACACAGAATTTTCAGCATTGTGAAGGCCTCTTTGATGTCTATTTCTGTTTGGGCATGTTGATTTTCCATCTTTATTTCTATTCGATTTGTCGTAGCCTGAAGATTTTTTATTTGTCAGCGTGATTTTTAATATTGTCAGCGTGTTTTTTGATATTGTCAGCCTGCCCCTCGAGCTTGATCTTGAATTCATCTAATCTTTTATTGACCTCATCATGGTTGCTATTTATCTTAAGCTCCAAGTCCAACAATTTTTTTTGGAAATCCGCCATTGTCATTGTTGACATCGAGCAGGTTTGCGGGGGCGTGTATTTATCTGCCAGCTCAAATTTATTTTTTTTTTAAATAATAATAAATTAAATTATTTAATTATATGACATAAGTTTTTTTTAAATAATGTTATATATAACTTATACTTATAATTAAATATAGTTATGTATGATATTAATATGTTCATACATATATTATATATATATAAATTATAATATATATATATATATATATATATATATATAATATAAACGTTTAATTATATATGTAATATTTAAACGTATGTTATATAATTTGAAAACGGACAGTCGCGTCCATGAAATTCGTCACGACTAGTTATACACGTCCACCTGAATATTTGGCAGTCCACCACAAGAGAAGGAGACCGCTGATATAAATATATATCACTACCTCGATAGTCACGATGACTGAAGGACTTCCAGACTGTTCAAAACTTGAGGACTGTTACCACAGATTTGGACGACGGTGTATACAGGGAACGGTGGAGCCACTAATGATGTGCGGCAGGAACAGCAGTATGGATGGAGGCAGCGGCACGTGTCCGAATAAGCCTAGACAGCGGATTGCAGAGGATGGAGTTTTAACGTATGCGCAAGAATAATGGGGGGCGTGGGTGATTGCGGGGTCCAAGGAATTGGCGTACAGTGAATCGGAAAGATGAGTTAGCCTAGTATGATAGGCACAGTGAGCTGTGCAGCTATCTGCCGAGAAAAGAACCGCTCTGATACCAGATAATGCGGAAATTTCTTGACAACAAACTTATTTATATAAATATTTTATTAAAAGATGAAATTACAGATGATGAGTGTTTACAAATGGGGTTCCTGGCTTATACACCGCCATGGACACGCTTTGGGGAAAGGGCATGATCTTATGATTCTGCCCTTTCATCTAATTTAACAGAAAATTAAATAATAAACCTAATCTAACTAATTTTTACATAACACAGCAATTGGGTGAATTGTGGCATAGGAGAATGGGGCATTTACACCATGGAGCACTAAAGATGCTCAAGGAGACAATGACAGGCATTCCAGAACTGAGCACGGAACATGACAATGTGTGCAAGCGGTGCGTACTTGCGAAACTCGTTAAGGCAATGTTCCCAAAAAGTGATAGCATATCAAATGGTTTATTGCAACTCATACATTTCGACATTTGTGGCTCGATGTCCACCAGATCTCTCGGAAGGCACAAGTACTTCGTCACCTTCATAGATGACTACTCCAAGAAGACCTAGATCTACATTTTGAAGTCCAAGGATGAGGTTTTCAGTGATTTCCAAGAGTTCAAGGCTCTTGTGGAAAATATGATAGGCAAAAAGATCAAGCTGCTTCACACGAATAACAAAGGAGAGTATACAAATAGTGACTTCAAGGGATTATTTGCGAAGGAGGGCATCAAGAGGGAGTGAACAAATCTATATAATCCACAACAAAATGGAGTAGCAGAGTGGAAGAATAGGCCTATAGTTGGAGCAGCAAAGGCCATGCTATATAACTAGGACATGCTCAAGTTTCTATGGGTGGAGGCATGTAGCACAGCAGTGTACATACAAAACAAGGTTCCTCACAGAGCATTAGGGAAGATAACATCAGAGGAGGTTTTCTTAGGGAAGACACCAGAGGTCAGTCACTTCAAAATCTTCGGTAGTATAACATACTGCCATGTGCCAAATGAAAAACACACTAAGTTAAATATAGTGAAACCTCAAAGGCATACAGGACCAACATTCCTAGCAGTAGGAGGATTATCGTGAAAATGGATGTGAATTTCATGGAGGAGAAGGCGTTCAGGATATCTCACGAGTTGTCAACAGGTGACCAGAGTGAGTCAGCAGAAGCTCCATTGGTCCAACCACAAGGACAGCTACAGGGTCAACAAAGTACTACAACAATCATCGGCACAAGCACCAGCTTAGGTATAGGGGATCCAGCAAGTTCGCAGAAAACAGACCAGCAAAGGCAGGTTGAGCAGCTAGTCGAACAAACCACCACTAGCAATATAACCAGCAGCGAAGTTCGTCAGACAATGAAGGATGCGCAGGAGTTTATGGGGGGCTCGTAGGATAGGCAAGAGCGAGCATAGACAACCAAACAAGGCGTTTGAGGCACAGATTGTTGAGCCTTCGAGTTATCAAGAGGTTGCACAGCAACAGTTGTGGCAGGATGCCATGGTGGAGGAGTATAGCTCCATCATGACAAGCGATGTATGGAAGATCGTGCCTAGAACTATGAATCACTCAGTTGTAGGCTCGAGATGGATATATAATATCAAGTATGCTACAAATGGTAGTGTAGAAAAGTATAAGTCTAGGTTCGTAGCCAAGGGGTATGCGCAAAAGGAAGGTATAGACTATGAGAGGACCTTCACCCTAGTGGCGAAATATAAGTCCATCTGATCAGTGATATCTCTAACAGCTCAAATGGGATGGCAGATTCACACGATAGACGTCATGACAGCTTTCTTGAACGGTTTGATAGAGGAGGAAGTATATATCGAACAACCAAAGGGCTTCGAGACACATGAGAGAGGCACACACCTATGCAGGCTTAAGAGAGCGTTATACAGGCTCAAACAGGTTCCCATGACATGTTACGGTCAGATAGACAGCTACTTGCAGTAGATGGGCTTCTCGAAAAGCAAAGTAGACTCCAATCTATATTATTTAATGGCTGGAGGTGAGCCACTCATCCTAGTGTTGTATGTGGATTATCTCTTCTTAGCAGGGTCATCAAGATTCATAGAGGACTGCAAGAGGAACCTAGAAGCAGAATTTGAGATGAAGGATTTGGGGCTAATGCATTAATACCTAGGCATGGAGGTATGGCAAACAGGCAGGGAGATCTTCCTTGGTCAAGGGAGATATACTATGGAGATCCTAAAAAGGCTCAGAATGTAGGATTGTAAACTGTTGGATTTTCTAAGTCTATCTGTTAGAAAATTAATCTGTATTCTGCTAGTTTATTTCTTCTACTTGTAAATTTTGAACAAGTTATTTAAAACATTTAAATACCGAAATAAACACAATACAGTCACAACATCTAGAGATCATCAACTGAAAGAAAACAAACACACAAGTGACACCGTTATTTTTGGACAAATGTCCCTAGAAAAACCCAATGTGGGAAAACTGGTGCAGCTATTCTGAGGGTTTATTATTATGCAGTATTTCCTTGAGTACAATTGGATGCCTAACCGGCTCACCCAACAGAGACAAATAAACGACAGCAATACCTCTCTATTCAGAAACAGGTATTCAGAAAACCTGTCCCACGAAACCCTCTCCAACGACTCTGAAGCTCAGCGCTGGCCCTTCTGGCCTCTGCGTCAGCCTCCTGCTAACCAATGCAGCCTCAGGACCCTCTACTTCAGCGCTCTGAGGCACTACGCAACCTCTAGGACCCTCTGCATCACTCCAGTAGCCTTTGCGTGGATGATGCAGTCCCTCTGGCCTTTGTGATGTCTCTATTGGGCTCTGTGTGACCTAAATTGGTTGTTGCTCTCGCTCTCTCTGCTTCTGCGCTGGTCTCTCAGTATTGTCTCTGCCTCTCTGTCTAGTACTCACTGCCCCTTACTACTGATCACTGATTCACTTTGGCTTAGCAACCCCGCTCTAGCAAAATGAATGACTGATCACTCTGGTGTTTTCTCCAACTGACCCTCAAGCCTCCTCTTATACTTTTCTCGTTGGTCCTTCAACGGTTGAGATTAAATCTCTCATCAACGGCTAAGATTAGATTTGGCTTGATTCATGACTTTTGGAACCTTCTAACCCAATTTTAGACTAATGCCCATTAATATTTTATTTTTCCTAAGTTTAGACTTAGGAACTCCATTAAAAATATTGATTATTTTAATATCTCCCAAACCGTGTACAATCTGTCCAAACAATTTCTAGGTCTTGGAGATCTCATGTGCTTTAGCCTCTCCACCAATTTTCATGGCTAGAGCACATCCGATGCTACCCCAAATCAACACTCCCTCTTAACGCGAATTGTGCTCTAGTAATACTCCTCACTGAGCATCATATTGGTTATCCGGCACCGATACCTGTGCTGACGCTGGGCCTCCCCGCCCCACATCCTCTGCACTATTGCATCCTGTACTGCCGCCCACGGCTCTGCCACTGCCACTGTCGCATCCGTACGGCAGCTCCCTCTGAATCTGTGTTGATGCTAGACCATCCTCCCAAAACTGCATTTGCAGTGCATCCCCCTCTCATCATGCTGCATCGTGCTACTACACTGCAACTTAGTTACTGAGAAGTAAGTAACTAATCCACCCAACTTTTGACATCCCTGTCAGGCTAGAAACACTCTCAATGTTGAAGCTCTCTCTGTCGCTAACAAGTGCTCCCTCTACAAACCTCTGTGTTGCTGCAACAACTCCCTGCATCTTGCACCATTGCAAACCTCTCTGTGCCATCTTGCATTGGTGTAATACTCTCCATGCCTCTCGCACTGTTGCAGCCTACGAGCCTTGCGCTTCCCGATGACTACTGCAATATAGCACTCTCTACCACTTTATTTGCATCCGTCTCTACCTACATCCGCCTATCCTGCTACTCCTCCTTCGGGGCTCCCGTAGCAAGGTATAATCCAAAAGGTTGGGTACCTCAAGGAACCTGCCCCTCATCGCCTGTAGTCCTCCTAACTACAGCTCGATGTCTCCCCACTTCTTCTCAAGTGGCACATGAGCACTCATGGCACAATCATCATCCTCCTCGACTTCTTTCTCTGCCTTCATTGGCGCTGCCTTAGACTTAGAAGCCTCTCCCTTGTTCTTCTTCCTCAAACATTGGTTCGCATAATGACCCAGTTCCCCACAGTGGAAGCACTAGACCTTAGAGAGGTCCTTCTTCTTCCTCTTCTCCTGCTTTCCCACAAATGCTAGAGCCGCATCCTCTTCCTTCCTGATCCTGACCCCTTTGCTGCTACTTCTCGTCTTGGTCAGTCGCCTGATATCTTCTTGATGAAGAGCCGCCCACAGTTCTTCCCAATCTGGAAGACTCGCCCTACCCAGTATGCTCTAGACAAATGTCTCCCACTCCTCGGAAACTACATTAAGAGAGGTCCTCACCATCAACTCTTGATCCGGCATGGCCCTTATGGAAGTCAGTTGGTCACAGATCGCCTTCAACCGACCAAAGAAGAGATCTATCTACTCTCCCTTCTGCATTTGGTATGACCTTAGTTGATTCTCCAGGAGCATCTTCCTCTGCACGGAAGTACATTGGTACAATGTCTTCAAAGTGACTCACATCTCCTTTGTCGTTTCCTTCTCCGCAATATGTTGGAACACATGATCCTTGACCCCATCAAGGATGATGCACTTTGTCTTAGCCATTGCCTCCCGTACCTTTCATTAGCAACCAGGTCAACTAAGATAGCCATTACTCTCAAGGCGAAGCCCTTGATATGATGTCTGTCTAGAATGGACAAGATCCTGGTCTTCCAGACCACAAAGTTGGACGCTCCGTCCAGCCTGTCCTGATCTCTCAGCCCATTCACGGCCATCTCTCTGCGCTTCTCTGTCGACTCCTCCGAGTCTCTCTACTTCCTGCATGGAAGTTCTCAGTTCGACTCCTGCTGACTCTCTCTACTTCCCATCTGGAAGTTCTTGGTTTGACTCCTCCGAGTCTCTCTACTTCCCGTCTGGAAGTTCACTTATGGACTCCCTCTGAGTCCCGATTTCCCTCCTAGAAATCCTTCTACCAACCGTCAAGTTGCCCTTCGCCGATCGTCTGTGCAACTGCAACACGAATTCAGATTCCTTGGCTAGAAATCCACCTCAGCAGTAACTCCCTCTACCTTGGTTTCGCCCTATTAGGTATTGTTCTGACCACAGTACCCCAATAGCTTCGCTCTCGCAAACCGCACATAGCTTCCTTTGCCCCAACAACTGAAGGATTGAGCCTCTTGGCTCGACACAATCCTGGCACTGGAAAAACATCTCCCTCAACGAACTGCGTCAGCCTTCCCGGCCTCTAAGTGAGCCTGTTTTTTCCCTCCTCAGCCTCTGCGTTGACCTCTCTCTGGCCCAGACTGATGACGCAGTCCCTTTGCGTCAACCCTTCCTCTGTCGCTTCTGCAAGGATCAACAACTGTCACTTGGGACAGCTGATTCTACTCAGCTGATGCCTTCAGCTCTCTTGTGATTTGCAACCATCCTCTGATACCATGTTCAATTTTCTAAGTCTATCCGTTAGAAAATTAATCTATATTCTGCTGGTTTATTTCTTCTACTTGTAAATTCTGAACAAGTTATTTAAAACATTTAAATACCGAAATAAACACAATATAGTCACAACATCTACAGATCATCAGCTGAAAGAAAACAAACACACAAGTGACATCGTTATTTTTGGACAAATGTCCCCAGAAAAACCCAATGCGGGAAAACCAATGCAGCTATTATGAGGGTTTATTATTATGCAGTATTTCCTTGAGTACAATTGGGTGTCTAACCGGCTCAGACAAAGAAAAATACATGGCAGCAATACCTCTCTATTCGGAAACAGGTATTCAAAGAACCTATCCCACGAAACACTCTCCGGTGACTCTCAAGCTCAGCGCTGGCACTTTTGGCCTCTGCATCAGCGTCCTGCTAACCTGCGTCAGCCCCAGGACCCTCTGCGTCAGCCCTCTGAGGCACTGCACAACCTCTAGGACCCTCTGCGTCACTCCAGTAGCCTCTGCGTGGATGACGCAATCCCTCTGGCCTCCGCGTTGTCTCTGTTGGCCTCTGCATGGCCTGAACTAGCTGCTACTCTCGCTCTCTCTGCTTCTGCGCTAGTCTCTCGGTACTGTCTCTGCCTCTCTATCCAGTACTCACTGCCCCTCGTTGTTGATCATTGATTCACTTTTGCTTAGCAACCCCGCTCTAGCAAAATGAATAACTGATCACTCTAGTGTTTTCTCCACCTGACCCTCAAGCCTCCTCTTACTCTTTTCTCATTGGTCCTTCAACAACCGAGATTAAATCTCTAATCAACGGCTAAGATTAGATTTGGCTTGATCCATGACTTTTGGAACCTTCTAACCCAGTTTTATATTAATACCCATTAATATTTTATTTTTCGTAAGTTTAGACTTAGGGACTCCATTAAAAATATTAATTATTTTAATATCTCCCAAACCGAGTACAATCTGTCCAAACCATTTTTGTGTCTTGGAGATCTCATGTGCTTTAGCGCCTCCACCAATTTTCATGGCTAGAGCACATCTAATGCTACCCCAAATCAACATAAACTCATGTCCACGCCTATTATTACTAACTGGAGGAAGATAGATGCATCGAAGGACAAGGATGTGGACCTGACCTTGTATAGATAGCTCAACGATTCACTCGTATATATGGCCAATACAAGCCCAGACATTTGTTTCGTTGTCAACATTCTCAATCAATTTATGGTGGGACCTAAGAGGGTGCACTGAACAGTGGCGAGACATATATTGAGGTACTTGTGCGGCACAATCGAGTATGGATTGAGGTATACTCAAGGTGATGGTGTCAGGTTATGTTGATATACAAATGAAAACTAGGTAGGCAGTTCAATGGATCAAAAAAGCACATTAAGGTGTTGCTTTAGTATTGGATCAAGGGTTATCACTTGGTGCAATAGAAAGCAGAAGTCTGTGGCACTGAGTTCTGCAAAGGCAGAATACATGCCAACTAGCATAGCCACATGCGAAGCTATTTGGATTTGGAAGCTACTAGTGAGCTTGTTCGATCAAAGGATGGAGTCGACCAATATCTACTACGATAATCAAAGTTGCATCAAGCTCTCTAAGAATCCATTGTTCCATTATAGGTCTATTGTCACCTGAAATGTACACGTAGGTGTGGGAAAAGTTTCCAACCCAACAAGGTATACTCTTTACAGTGCAACACTCAAAGTAGGGGTTGTCAACTATTCCCTACTCACTCTATTTAAGCTCTCTCCTAGATAAGATAAGGGGGGGTAGTCCCTAAGTATAAAACTAAAGGAAAACTTGTTGGAAACCACAATTCTAGGAGACCAAGAGCAAGGAAATAACCTCTCTAGATAACTTCATAGCAAGTAATATTATTATTAAGCCATGTGGATGTTTGTAGATAGATCAAATTAAATCAATATGACACTTAATGAGATAAAAAATGAAAGACCAATGCCTTAATAAAAATGCTCAAATATAAATTATAATACTTGCACAATAACAACGGGTATTTCATGTTATAAGATAAGCAACGCTACAAGATAAGGTTAGTACAAGATATCAAGAGATTATAAGCAATTAAAACTATGAGCAATAAGATTTAAATACAACTTGCAAAGAAAGAACGCTTGTACTTCAAGTAAAAATGATATGATATTCAAAGGGAATAAGCGCGAAATTGACAAGTACAAGAATATAAAGCTTGCAAGTAAACAATTAGCCCACAATTCCGACTACAATGACCAATTAAAGGATAGTGTTAAATGAATGAATACAAGACTAAACTATGTGAGATGCAAGGATCTTGGTTGATTTTAAGTTATATGCATGACCTAAGGGTGAATGCCTTCTCCTCAATTGTCAAAACTTGTCTTATAACAAGGTTGTTGGAAGAATTGTTGAGAAAGAAGAATGTGGCCTCATTAGTGATACCTCCCCAGGGCTTCTAGCAACCCAAGTGCCTTTGTTCCTACAAGGGACTAGGCCACAAGAGAACTGCAAGGTCACCCGTTTCAACCATTGATTAAAGGTCAAGCATCTTAAATTGAGTGGTGGAGAATGTTGTCCTAAAATTTCTATCAACCAAGCTTAAGCTTGGAGGTAAATTTTGGAGACAAAAGCCTAAGACTATTATGCAATTTGAAAGCAAATGTTAGTGCAAATGCTTCAAAGAGATAGAATTAAACCAAGATGCTTCAAAGGGAGATGAAAGACACACTAATCCACTTATGATAAATATTTAGAGCACAAAACCACAATGAGATCAACTTATAATAATGATTCAACGAAGCAAGTAAAGAGCTACTCAATGAAACAAAATGAGTTAGAGAAATAACACAAGTGCTTTAGATAGAAATTGCTCCTTATGTGTGAGTGAATTATTGGTTAGATTTAGATTGTCACTTCACTTATAAGATCTCTTAAAAATGTTTAGGAGCAAATTACGAATTACAAAGCAAAAGTAGTTACTTCAAAATTGGCAAATAAGATTGCTAAAGAATCTAATTACTAGAGATATTATACTTCAATCTAATACACAAGTGAGACAAGACAGGAGTTTCTCAACTATATATTAGATGAAGTAGCAAATGAGATCACAATAACAACTAGATCAAGTAATCAGGAATGAAGATTTAAATCTAAAAATGATTAATTCAGGAGACTAGAATGCAATGGACGTGAAACTAATATAATCCAATGAAAGCAATAAAAAAGTTAGAAAACTAGAAACTGAACTACGCTAAGCTAGGACAACAAGAGATCAAAGTCCCAAACTCCCTAGGGAAACAAGATTCTTTTATTACTATTATATTACAAAGAGAGACCCGTTATACAGTGAGGAGGGCTCTTCAACCTTGCAAAAATTACAAATGATAGATCCTTACAATGACTAAGAATATCACTCCTCAAGCTACAATGAATGGCAGAGGAAAATACAAGGCAAATAAGAGTAGACTCACTTTACAACTTGATTGTAAATCCTCCAAACAATCTGTTCTACACCTCCAAATTCTCATGGCCTTGACAAATAATGAACAATAGCTTTCAAAATGATCACGACCAGGAGGAGAAAAGGCTCACAGCCTCACAAGAAAATAGGCTTATATATTTAATTAATTTTTACAAAATTTTATGGTACATCTCGTTAAATCCCAAATGGCTTGGATCCTTAAAAAAAATTGTAATATATCAATACGTCCAAGTCAAAAAGGACCTATGCACCAGAGATAAGTTTTCATCCTTAGACCATAGATTTCTTGTTAAAATTTCATAGAAAACCCCTTCAAAATTTTCTCTTTCTTTTGCAAAAATTAATTTCAAGGGTTAGTATAGGATACCAAGAGCAGTGATCAAGCCCTAAAGGTCTGCGGCTCAATTAAAAAAAAAGGCTTGTAACCCTCTAAAAAGTTACAATAAAGTTCTATAGACCGTAAGACAAAATTTTAAATTTTAAATCCCTCTCTTAAGAGGCTCAAGAGACCTCTATGCTTGTGACTTCTTCAAATCCTAGGTCTACAAAAAATATGTGAAACCTAGAGTTAAATCACTCAAATAAATTTGCAAAATTTAAGATATGAAACCCTCTTGAGAAATTTCAACTTAGAAACAAAGGAGGATCCCTTTTCTGCTTGCAGCCTTGAAGAGAGAGGTTTCCAAGGTGGTAGACAACCCTCGATAAAAATTTGATTTAGCCAAAAACCCTAGCAGTCCAAGGGAGAATAGGGTTTGGCCTCAAAATCCTTCGATTTTCCTCAAACTTGAAGTGGATCCATCTACAAAAGATGTTTACAAAGAGATCCAAACCAAACCCAAACCCTCGTCCTCAAATCCGCAAGGAGAGAAATAGAAAATCCAAAAATTGTATGTACAAAATGAACAAAATTATATACAAAAATTTACAAGTGCTAGATAAAAGGAGTATGAGTACAACTCCACTCCTTGATCAGCCAATAATAAGCTCTTAAAATAGCAGATTTATTCAGTTAAAGCACAACAGAGAGAAAATGAATGAGATAAATATATTTTGCCACAACCAATGGCAGGAACCCTGCATAAAATCCTCATTAGATAAGCCTTTTAAAAGAAAATTAAGTGGGTTCTCCCACTTCTATGCTCAAGAGTTGGATAGTTTAACCGAAAAAGTCCCCTCACACTTGAGATCTGATACAACTAAAATGATTTCCACACAATTTCAATGATAAATTGTTAGATCCAAATGGGATTGGATGATACAATGAAAGGAAGTCCTAAGCGTTTAACTGAAAACCCACTAGCAACGTCCAAATCCAGAGTACTTCTCCAAATCCAAATACCAGTGCAAGGTAACTATACACCAATAAATGTATGAAAGCAAATGGAAATAAAAATTAGATTATTACCAGTAGAGAGTTGAGCACAATGAATCAATATTAACATAGTGATAGAGGAAGAACACCACCAAGATTTATCCCCAAAGACTTGCTTTATCGGTCATAAAATATTTCTAGTACAAAAGCTTCAGTAGTCAATAGCTTGATTTTTCATGTTACAAATGAGGAGCTTAGAGCTTCCTTACATAGAAAATGAGAGAGCTACAACCCCTCCAAGTGGAAAAAATGGCTAGTTTGACTTGATCCATGGCTAGATCCTTCCAACAAATTCGAACCCTTGATGATGTTTCATAGATCCAGAGGAAAAATATTCGTTGGCCTTGAGAGAAGAGTTGGATGGACCATATCTTGACCCTGGAGTGGTTTGGACCACTTGAATATCTTCAAAAAATATTTTCCTTCAAATTTTCTCCTTCAAATAACCCCCTTGGACCGAAAAAATTTGATTTTCTTTGTGAAATTATTTTCTTCTGGCCCAACAAATTTCTTATGAGACTTTCCCTGCTTCAATCATGGAGATTCCTTGGCCCTTTAATTGATTTCCTTCTTGGGAAAGTCCACAATCTTTTTTAATTATTTTTTCACTCGGAGAGAATTTTATTTTTCTCATTTTAATTTTTTTCTGACCAATTTCCAGCTAATTATTTGCCATTTTTTGCCGGAAAATAAAAATAACAACTCTAGAGGGGTTTAAACATATTTTTCCACCCTCAAAGTGTGTCTAGACAGAAAGTTTAGGAGCAGAGGTTGAAATTTAAGTTCTCATACCCCATATATCTTCTATAGACAAAACTTTTTACATCTTTATATCAAATATTACATAAAAATCTCATTCAGGAGGGGAATTCTTCCAATTAAAAATTGACCTCTAGACACAACCAAATTCTGCGACACTTTACAGAGGATCTAGTATGACAATTCAGATTGACTCTATACACTAGGACCCACTTAAGACTTCACCATCAAGCCTCAGTCTAGCTTCGGGGAATCTGTGGGTGAAAAACTTAAGCGATTATAAGCATTGAAAAGCACAAATAATGAGCTACGGAAAACAAAAACAAACAAACAAACAAAAAAACAAAAAAATTCTTCAAGTGAAAACTTTCTAGCAAAAACCTTAAGTTACCTAAATGTGTTACATGGCTTTATAAACATACTAGAATAATTTTTACATAATGGCCCATATGGCTGCAGAATCTGAATTACAATTGAAGACCGGAAGTTGCATGATGATGAAGATGAACTCTAGAAAATTTTGACTGCTCTAAAATGTACTTTTCTCATGGAGTAGTTAACACTTGAGTGGTCAACAAGGTCAAAGCATATTGACATGACATACCACTTCATCAGAGATTGTTTGTAGCGTGGATTAGTTCGGCTACAACATGTTACCACAGATCAACAGGTTGTTGATATACTCACAAAGGCCTTGGGTAGGGCAAAGTTTGTCTACTTCAAGGAGCAGATGGGAGTAGTGGAGAACACCTTCCTCACTAAGAGGGATAGTCTCTATGGTGTCAAAGAGGCTAAGGAACACGAGATCTCCAAAACCTAGAAAAGGTTTCATCAGAAAAGCCTTAGAACTACCTCAATTAGATTAATTAGCCTATAATTAAATATTTCCTAAGTCTAACGTAGAAAAAGTGATTAATTAAATCAGATTAATTACCGAATGTCGATTTTGCTCTAGAGACTTCCGAAAAAGTTAATTGACGGAGTTAAGATGATCATAGCCATCGACTAAGATGTGATCATGGTCGTTGGTTGCCCAACATCAGATTATAAGAGCAAGTCAATGGGGTTTGGAGAAGACACATCGAGTACCGTTTGAGCAGTTCGACTACCTAGTTGCAATGATTCAAGAAGGGCGCAGTTGAAGCTAGGGAGAGAGTCAACAGCAGGGGCTTAGCAGAGATATGGGAGCAAGATTATGGAGGAGGTTCCCAGATTTTCCAATGTCTGAGAGGCAGGAAAAGGGAGGCCAAATTATCTGTAGAGGAGACCAATTCAACGAGTGTGAATACCTAGTTACACAGTGTGAATGGCAGAGGAGCTCGTTTCAAAGTGTCAAAGTTGGACCTATCACCCAGAGGCAGAGCAAGTGGGCCTAGAGCAGTCCAAGAGGTAGGACGACTTGCTAAGAAGGGTTCCCAATGGTTGTACGAATTTCTGGAGGTAGGCAAAGGGAATTTCAAGCAAGTCATTAAAGTAGCCAGGGAAGTGCAAGCTTGTTGCAAGAGGACCAGATCAGTTGCAGAGGGAGATAGTGAGTGTCCAATATATTTTTCCAATGGAGATCTGTAGTTGCCAGAGATTTGCAATGAAAGGCAAGCAGTTGTAATATTTCTCAAATCGTTGAATAATAATAAAACCATCATCTGTTGCACTAGTTTTCCCTTCAAGGTTTTCCCAGGGACAGTTGTCCAAAAATAACAATGTCATATTTTTATGTGTGTGTGCATATTTCTCATTCCAATATTTTATTTTCCATGGCGTTTTAATTTGTGAAGACTGTAATTGTGATTTAATTGTTATTTGTTGAATTAAAAAATCAGAAGATAAATAATCTCCAATAGATAGACGGTTAAATTCCAATTTAATGCAATTATGGAAATTTCACACAATGTTTGGTCAATGCAACTTTCCTATAGATTGAAGGTTTTTACTCGATTAATGTTCCATCAAGTGATCCCATCTGAGGCTCAATTGGCCAAGAGTGGGAATTTTTATGTCTTTTGTCCTATTTGTCATTGCTCAAAGACTATGGAGCACATTTTTTGGAGTATCTGTTTCCTAAACTTTGGTAGAGATATATAAAGGATCAATATTCAATTCAGTGCATAGGTCAAGTTCATTCACTTACTGCATTTTTGGAGATTGGTGCTCTCTAGCATGTCATGACTTGTCTAGGGTGCTTTCAGGTTTTGGCATTATGCATTTTATGAAAGATATAGTGTATGTCTAGTTTTGAACAAGAGGTTAGTTCATTGTCCACTTTATATTATTTGTGGCAAGATGAGTTGCTAGCTAAGGGCACTCTGTTGATCAGAGATGACCAAGATTTCCATAACATAGACATATATATCCTCGCATTCCTCACTTTGGTGTTCATAAATAATTTTATAAATATAAGACAAATTTTCATAAATACAAGTAATAGCTACTCATTTGGAAACCAATACCATTTGCTAATTAACAACCTAAGAACTAGTTCCACAATGTAATATGGCCATCTCAATAAAAAAGAAAAATGATAAAATTGGGAATTGTTAGGTTGGACCAAAGTGTTTGACAATATTTACAACTCTTGTTTTCCTAATAGGACCTCATGCAGATGACAACATAATTGAGGGGCAAGACCTAAGAAATCTCCTCATTGGCACCAATAGAATCATGGAAACCAATGCACATTTATTTTGTCTTACAAAACAACTATCCTTCACAATTCAATAAAATAAATTACAATATGCACCACAATTCAATACAGTAGATTATATTGAGACACCCCCCATGTAAAACTGCAAGACAAGCCAAAATAGTGTTTTACGTAACCTATTAATTGAATTTAAGCATTATGACACATAGGTTCCACTAAACTAGGAGCAAAAGGAAATCAATAAAACTAGATTCATTGACTAATAAAATGAGAAAAAATACAAAGAGATAAAACAACTTACAACGGTCAAATTCTTGTTGAGCTATGATACCCCGTCTTTCAGGATCTTTTAGCTCCCTTTCCATATCCCTTATCTGACAAAAGTTATTGCATTAGAAAAGGTTGCCAAAATGAAACAAGAAGAAAATACTTTACACTTTACAACTAAAGTCTTCCCAAGGATCCATGCTACAAGGAAAAATAAAAAATAACAACATATCATCAAGAAATATCATGTTCTTGTCTAGCATAGTACACCAAACAACCTTGCTTCAAAACACTAAACTAAAACTTCATTCTAGTGATTATATCACACTGTTGATCATGAGAGCTAGAGTCATTAAACAAATATCAATCACATAAATCTATTAATGGAATTTCTACATTGCAATATTAGTAGCTGTGAATTATAACATTAACAGTATTATACATCTTCTAGGGTTTGTGAACAATACTTCAATTTTCTCAAGAGTAATAATGTGTTAAAGAGAATCACGTGGCTCAAGACCACAGATAGGATCTTAGCCAAGGGTTACGGAGAGATTAGGAATATCTTTGGTCTACACTTCCTAGTTCCTTTTGCAAAATACCCCTTCAGAGAGTAGGTCATTGAGTCTTAAAAATAATGTAGGAGGCTTGTTTGAAAGCTCAAGAATTTATTGTCATACAAAATACCAAACAATGATGTTCAAATTCCAATTTTGTGCATATTGGCATTAACAGACTTGGAGAAAAAAAAAAGAAAATGACAATGCCATGATAGTGGATAGAAGAAATTTGAAAAGTGAATAGAGGTCATATTAAAAGAAGAAAAGTCAAACTTAGTAGAGTGGAGGTATGTGGTGAAATGAACAAAGTTTATCTATTGAAAAAAATATCCAACGTAAGGAGGATAAATAACTAAAAACCATAAAGGACTGAGTAGCAATGTTGCAGTTATTGTTATCGGGATATTATTGGCGAGGGGAAAAAATTGGAAAAAATCGGAAAAAATCGTAAAAATCGGGAAATATTCAGGAAAAAATTGTAAAATACAAAAATATTCATTTTTTTCAATTTTTTTAATATCTAAAGCATCTACAACATAAAATAAATACATTGACACATAAATATGATAAAAGAACTAATATATAAGATGTGTAATATCATTTTTACTGCTACATCACACATAACAGTGAATCATGTCCTGAATAGTAAGTCTTGACTCCTGAGTCCCAACTCAGCCTCAAAATATCAACAAAAAATATAATAATGTATCTCATATCATGAGTCATAATGTCATATACAATGAAATGAACCAAATAACTAAAGTCTAATACTACTAATTTCCTCTGCCCCTCTTGCGAGAAAATGCATAGCTTTCCCTTTCCCTCTAGATGTAGATGTCGGTGGAGTTCGCAGTTGACTCTGTCGTGCTCTAGACGCTGAAGAACTAGGAGCTATAGGAGGTAGACCACGTCCTCGACTGGTGACAGGGGTAGCCTCAGTAGGTTGTGTCACCTCCTCCTGTTGCTCCTCCTCATCAAAAAATCAGAGAAAAAAAAAACAATTTTTTTTTCCAAAGATTTTTTCAAGTTATCGCGATTTTTTGTGAAAAAAAAAAAAATTAACGTAAAAATCAGGCGATAATATCGCCAAACTCAAAAAATCGTGATTTGTCGATAATATCACGATAATATCGTGATTTACACAACACTGCTGAATAGCATGTTGATAAAGTGTCTTTGTAATTTGATCCAACAAAACAACTAAAGAGGAAGGGCTCATGTTCAATTCCTCAAGCAGGGTGTCCAGTCCCTTGATTCCCATATCACCAATTTATTTAATCATGTGGTACATTCAAGCTTCCCATCTCATGAACCAAACATAATATTCATTTAGTCCACAAACTAGGGAGCATCATTAATCCAAACTGTTGAGAAATGCAACTAGTATCAGTTTTCAAAATTATATTTGGGTCATGATGTGATGTAAATGTCAAAAGAAAGGAAAAGAAAATTTTATTATGAAAGAAAATTTATTTATTAACATGGGTTTCATGCTTTGATTATTTTATTTCTAGATTAAAGCCTCCATTGAAGGCTTCTAAGGTTGAGTCATGAAGTCATTATAGCCTAGAGCCTTATTGTGCATTGTGTATCAAAGGATGAAAATTATTTTTTTATGTAAATCTCCTCCACCATCAAGTCGGCCTACAAAGATCCTCAAGTCAACCTAATAAGAGCAATCACGAACTACTATTTATGCCCATGTATTTTGACCTAGTTTGGAGAACAACAAGAAAGGCTCTAATCTAAAATTACCTAATGAGAAGAAGGGATGTGAGGAGATCTACAAGAGAAGGAAAGCCATACCGAAGGAAAGGAGATACTTATTTGATGAATGAGAGCCGAAATAATTCTCTTTCTGCCACAAAGTCGAAGTATTACAGAGCCACTACAAGGTCGAGATGGAGTAGCAAAGTTTCAGGGTCAAGTCTGTGATAGAGCAACGAAGTTGCAATCTACATTGAAGAAGTGAAGTTGCAAGGTCGAGCCTATAATGAAGCAGTAAAATTGCAAAGTTGAGGAAGACCTTTTTAACTTGTTTCTAAGGAGCAGACTGGTATTGACTTTGGAAGTTTGATTTCATGACAGGTTGAGTTCATGGATGGAGGGAGATCTTGGTCTTGGTCAAAAGGTCTTGGTTTTCTCATTTGACTTGGTTCTATTATTAAAGAATAGCTTGACTGGGTTTTCCCCTCAAAGAGGGATTTTGCCCTAGCTAAGAGCCTACATCTTGTGTCCTTGATCTTCATGTTCATGTTTTGATAATTGCTTGATGAAAAAAAGATAAATGAAGACCTAAAAGAAGATAATAAGAAGATAAAGAAATCACAAGCAATTATCTAAATGAGAAAATCTTTCTATCTTTATGATTTTCCAACACAAACAACTACCGGAAGATCATGGTGGACCATACATTCTCCAAGCTCAATGCCACATTCTTACAACAGGGTCTTTCTGAGGTGCTATAAAGCCACCATTTCAAGACCAGGGGTAAGCAAGTTCCGAGACATCATAATATCAGAGACCCTATTGGCAACCATCATGAGACTATATGAGTTAGCTCTAAGACACCTCAAGTTGGCACATGGCCTTTCTAACCTCATCTAGAGTACCATCGGGGTAGAACAGGGGTGCCCCTCTTGCCAACCCTCTTTGGGATTTATATTGTGATATCCAAACCTAGCTCATGAGTTAATTAATCCATTTATAGTAGTAATAATGTCTAAAGTATATGAATGAATGATATATGGTTGGAATATAATGAGGGCCTTGTTTATATAGCTAGGTGGGGGTGCCCTTTCATAAAGATTCATGTCCTTTGGGACATGTCCCTTCGTAATGAATATTTATTATTATTAATTTTTATTTATTAATATTATTTTACATATTTATGTTCATAACACTGCCTTCCCCTTTAGAAAAGCTTTATCCTCAAACCTTATTGATGAAAAGGCTTGATATCTTTTTTGTTTATTTTTTTGTCTCATAATGCCTTCTCATCTTTCTCAATTCTCAGAACTATCATCTTCAATGATACAAGACGATATGAACTTTTGAGTGTTACAAAGTTGTTGCATTGTACAAAGTGAAATTTTTAAAACTGTTGTAGTTAATCTACTTATTATTCACCTCTCTTTAAAAGATTATTTGTCTTTTGTGAATTATATATGGAAAATACCTAATAAAACACTACTGCAACTTCACCAAAATTAAATCACAGGAACTAAGAAAATATCGCACAAAAAAAATAATAGACAACGATATTTTTGGACAAATTGTCACTGGAAAAACCCCAATGTGGGGAAAACCAATTCTGCAAATGAGGGCTTTATTCTTCTTGTTAAATTTGGCAACTACGGCCAAACATCACCTTGGACATGTCATATGAGGCAGTTGATAATTTTATTGGATTCCTCTCTCCGAGAGGTGTAGGAATGATCTAAAGATCATCCCATTCTGACATGTACAAATGGATTAATGAATTTATTTTGATTATGGACAAATTGTCAAGGTCGGCCAGCGATCTAATTTGCACCCTCAAGCCCACAACATTGCATATAAATACAAGGAGCCTCCCCCTCATTTTGGCATCTCATCTCACACTCATTATTCTCTCTCCTTGATTGGGTACGAATTTCAGAGGCAACTCCCCACACATGCGAAGAAGGGTTGTACTTTTATGTTCTAACCATTGACCAACGTTGACCAAAATTGCAAAACTTGTGTTGACCAACATTGACCTGTTTTGACTGCGGTTTTGTGTCGAGGATCTTTATTTGGGTAGGCCACATTTCTGGGAACAGAAACCGAGGCTGCTTGACCATTGTTTGACCAACGTTGACTACAAAAGGGTTTGCTGCAACGTTGACTTTCGTTCACCATATTTGACTGAACTTTTTTACACTGTTTTTGGGCTGATTTGACTAGCTATTTGAGGCCGAGTTGACCATGTTTGACCGAGTTGTTTTGGAGGTCAAAATATGCCTTGTTAACCAGCGTTGACTTTCTGGTTAGGGATTTCTGTTACTGTTGTTTGACTAGTCATATTTCACTTTGATTGGGCAAGTGAAAATTGTATATTGTACTCTCTCTGTTGAAATTTTAAAGAATTATAAGAAGAATTGATCAAGGGTTTCCCCACATTGGGGTTTGTCGTTGGTCGGTGCCATATCTTATGTCCTCTTGTCTTGGCCTGTCTTCTATTGTTATTGTTTATGTTATATCTGCATTTTACTATCATGTTGATGTGATTGCTAATCTAGATATTGATATTCGACTAATAAGAAAATTGAAATAAAATTGCTCTTAAGCATAGAAGATACCATTGTTGTCTAAAATTAACATGGTATCAGAGCTGAGGTGAAGACAAAGCCCAAGCAAGAGTGAGAAGAGCAATCACTAAGAGGAGCAATCACTGATCAAGGACAAGATTCAATGGCCTCCACATCCTACTTCAAGTCAGATGATAAGCTTCATGATAAGTTTGATTATCATGCATGGAAGATGTCTCTCAATTTGACTTTAGAAGAGAAAGATGTTATGGATGATGTGTAGGGAAAGATTTCGGAACCTCCTTCAAATGCATCGACCGCTGCTAAGACAAAGTACAAGAAGGGTGAAGTCAAAGCCAAGAAGATCATCAGGGATTCTATTCATAAGCATTTAGTTGCGTACATCTCCGATTTGAACACATCAAAGGAGATATATGACAGGTTGGTTGGCATGTTCAAATCTAGCAATGCAAACCAAGTTATTTTCCTCAAGAACAAGTTGAAGGATATAAACAAGGGAAGAAATGAAGATATTCAATCCTACGTCATGAGCATTACTGAGATCAAAAATGATCTTCTTTCAATTGGAGAAGCTATTGTTGATAGGGAGCTTACTCTCATTTCCCTTGGAGGACTCCCTCGTGAATGGCACGTGTTCAACACCACTATTCTTAACAACGACAAGATTCCAGGTTTTAAAGAATTGTTGACTAGATGTTCTCAAGAAGAAACAAGGATGATGGAACTAGATATGCCTTCAAATACAAATGAACCTACTGCATTCTCTGCTCATGCTAAAAAGTAGAACAATGCAAGTTCAAAGAAGCAATCTCAAGGAAGGTTGGGTTTCAAAAATGGAAGGAAGGGAAGATGCTTCATTTGCAACAACTTTGGCCACTATGCTAGGGAGTGTCCTAATAGAAGGGATACACCTCATGATGATGACAACCACAACAACAACAATTTTAGGGGGAACAACAATCAAAGGAATGACAGATTCAACAACCGAGGAAAAAGGAATGCTCCCACTCCTCATCAAGCAAATCGTCGCCCTCCTAAGAAATCAAGAAACACCATCCATGTATGATGAATCTAATGTTGTTGATAACAAGCAAAAAGAATTTTACCTTATATTTGCCCTCTCCATTGTATCTCCTCTGGACACTTTGGGAAATTGGTTGATTGATAGTGGTGCCTCAAGGCATTTCACTGGGTATAAGGAAGCTCTTTCAAATCTAATTGAAAAGGATACAAATTTGGAAATTATCCTTGGAGACAATGCCACCTATCCCATGAAGGAAGTTGGGAATGTTACTCTTCAATTGAATCAAGGTAACACCATTCATCTACAAGAAGTATTATATGTACCTGATCTAAAGAAAATCTTGGTATCTATCTCGGCGATGGAGGACAACAGATTCAAGGTGGCATTCATCGATCGAAAGGTCTGTTTGTGGAATAAAAATTTCAAAGATGCATTTACACTTAACTTCAAGGTTGATAGCCTATATCAAGTTGGAGGAAGTCCATTAGGAGCTATGTCTTGCGACACATTACTCCAATTTGAATTATGGCACCGAAGGTTTGCTCATCTACATTATAAGGCTCTAGCCAATGTGAGGAAGATGGTGACAGGTATGCCCGAATTTAAAGTAGAACATGAAAGTGTTTGTCAGGAGTGTGCCAAAGGAAAGCATACAAGGGGACCATTCCCCTCAAGTGATAGCAAGACTACCAACATATTGCAATTGGTTCATTTTGATCTATCTGGTATGGTGCCCGTGAACTAATTGGGAAGATATTTATATTATGCTATCTTTATGGATGATTTCTCTCGCAAGACTTGGATATATTTCTTGAAGAAGAACGATGAAGTATTCTCATGGTTATGTTCTTTCAAAGCTTTGGTCGAAAATCAAACTAGGAAGAAGATCAAAATATTGACGATCGATAATGGAACTGAATATGAATCAAATGAGTTCAATAATTATTGTAGAGAAGCTAGCATTGAGAGGGAGACTACTACCGCATATACCTCTGAGCAAAATGGTCTTGTTGAAAGGAACAATTGTTCTATCGTAGAAGCCACTCGTGCCATGCTTCGTGATCAAAGCCTTCTGAAGTTCTTATGGGCCAAAGCTGCAAACACCGTCGTGTATGCTCAAAATAGATGCCCTCATCAAGCGTTGGACTCCAAAACTCCCGATGAAGTTTTCACCAGTAAGAGACCTGATGTTTCTCACTTTAGAATTTTTGGTAGTCCCGTATATTTTCATGTGCCGAAAGAAAAGAGAAGCAAATTGGATGCTTCTGGGAAGAAAGGAACATTTGTGGGCTATAGTGAAACTTCTAAGGCATATAGAATCTATGTACCTGGCCAAAGAGAAGTGGAGATAAGTCATGATGTCACCTTCGATGAGGATGTTACTCTTGGGAAGATTAGTAACCTTCCTCTTCCAAGGAAGGACAAAGAAGCAGATTCAGGAAAGCAGGGAGAACCGCAGGATAAGCCGATGTCTGATGCTGAAGGACCAATGGATCCCATTGATCCACCCCCTCATGAGCCCTCCTCCTCAAAAAGGAGACCCTCATGGCTTAGGGAGACTCTCAAAGATGTCGAGAGACGTGTTGCACCTAGGGGGGCATTTCGTGAAAGCAAGAAGCCGAATAGGTACCAAGGGTACTTAACTGCAATGAGCACCATTATTCAATCTGAGCCTTGCACATTCGAAGAAGTTGCAAAGCACCAAGTTTGAAAGGATGCAATGAACGAGGAGTATGAGTCGATTATGAAGAATGATGTATGGGATGTGGTCCCCAGACCCAAGGACAAATCGGTTGTCACCTCGAAATGGCTCTACAAGATCAAGCATGGAGTTGAGGGCAGTGCTGAAAAGTTCAAGGGCATATTTGTTACTCGAGGCTTCTCTCAAAAGGAAGGTGTAGATTATGATGAGATATTTGCACCAGTTGCCCGCTACACCACCATCCGTTCGATTATAGCCCTTGTTGCCTCGCAAGGATGGAATCTACACCAGATGGATGTCAAGACTACCTTCTTGCATGGTTCACTTAAGGAGGAAGTCTACGTAGAACAACCTGAGGGGTTCGAAGTTCTAGATCGTTAGACACATGTATCCAAGTTGAAGAAAGCCCTCTATGGGTTGAAGCAAGCACTTAGGGCTTGGTATGAGAGGATCGCTAGCTATCTAATGACGATGGGATTTACGAGAAGTGAAGCTGATCTGAACCTTTACTTTAAGGATGAGAATGATAGAGCTCTAATCTTGGTACTCTATGTGGACGATCTCTTTCTGACAGGTACAGACTCTCTTATTCATCAATGTAAGAGGGAGCTAGCTTCCGAATTTGAAATGAAGAACCTAGGACTGATGCATTATTTCCTAGAGTTGGAGGTCTGGTAAAAGCCAGGGGAGATTTTCCTTTCTCAAGGAAAATATATTGTGAAGCTACTTGAAAGATTTGGGATGGTGGACTACAAGTCTGTGACTACTCTTATGGCACTTAACATCAAGAAGTTATGCGGAAGTGTTGTTGGGCACGATTTGGGAAATCCTTTTGAGTATCGTCAACTCGTGGGGGCCCTGATGTTCTTGGTGAACTCCCATCCAGACATATGTTTTGCAGTGAATACATTGAGTCAGTTTATGGTCGAGCCTCATCACATACATTGGATTGTTGTCAAGAATCTCTTGAGATATCTCTTGGGCACAATCACTTATGGACTGAGATACACTGTTGGGAATGTGTGACTCCATGGTTACACTAATGCAGACTGGGCTGGCAATGTGGTGGATCGTAAAAGCACATCTGGATGTCGCTTCTCTCTAGGTTTTGCTTCAATATCATGGATGAGAAGGAAGTAGAAGTCGATTGCCTTGAGCACCACTGAGGCTGAATACATTGCTGCTAGTATGACCTCCTGTGAAGTTGTTTGGTTCACGAAGATCTTTAGTGAGTTGTTTGGACCAGTGTTGCAGGAACCGTCCCCACCCCCCAAGGATCCAAAGGCAGATTTGAATCCTATACGGATCCGCCACCGATCCTTCGGTGGAACTGCAGACCAGAAAATCAGATCCGCAGTTCCTCCTTTTTTTGGTGATTCCTGCAAAATTGGATTCACGGGGACCCGATCCGCAGCTCCTACTGCCCAATCTGCGGTTCCTATTTCCCGATCCGCAGATCCAGAAAGGATCAGGCGCGAATCTGTGGAGGTTCAGGCATGTATCCACTGCAGATCACGAGCAGATCCAATAGAAGGTGGATGGTTCCGCATGGGCGTTTTTTGTTTTTGGAAATTTCAAACTATTCTGTGAAGAACTACACTTTCTGAATACTCCCAAGGTGCCCCTTGATGCTCCCTAGACGATTCCAAGATGCTCCCTAATGGTAATGTTAAATTCTTAAAGTAAAAGTGACATTCTCCTTTATCTTTCATTTCCATCCTTCTACTTAAATTTTTGACATTACCATGAAATGACTAAGGATGTTTGAGAGTTCCAACCTCATCAGACTTCATATGGAAAAAAATAGAATTTCATATCCCATTCAAAATTCAATAGACTTAACAGTTTTCAGGATCAATGGGATTGTGGCATTTCATTGGATTATATCATGTATGAGGGCATGTGATTGGCATTTAATCAAGAGCAACAAGCCCTATATGTACCCCAGTATTGGTGTTATTAATTGTTGAACTCCTTTGTCATGGCCTTAACAATTATGTACCCTTCACTCAAATCAAAATCATTGATCAGGCATGTTAAGATTTCTCTAACATATTATAAGGCTTGGATTAAGTTGTTTGATCAAAATTAGGCAATGTTGACTAAAATCCCTATAGAATTGAAGTAGAGGCAAAGGCTAGACAAGAGAAGAGGAATCTAGATTGTAGATGGTTGATGCTGGAATAATTAATCATTGATGTACAATGGATGCCATATCTATCTTGATTTATGTAAAAATATGCATGTTTTCATGTCTTCTACAACTAATTTGGTATTTTGGATTTTTTTAATATAAATGCAAATATATATATATAGTAGACGCTTCGCTTCCTAGAATTTTGGAAAATGACGCTTTCGCGTCCCCACTTCCAAAAAATGTCCCTGTTTCGCCCCCGCTTCGTGCAACATTGGTTTGGACATGTGTTGGATACCATTGTGATCTTCTGCGACAACCAGAGTGGGATTCGTCTTTCTGAGAATCCCATGTTTCATGACTGCTCCAAGCATATTGATATCAGGTACAACATTATCCGGGATATGGTACAATGGGGAGCAATAAGGTTCTGACCCATTGGGATTGATGATCAGGTTGTAAATATTCTTACAAAGCCCCTAGGGAAGGTCAAATTCTTAACGTTCCGTGAACGACTTGGAGTCGTGGAGAGACCCTCTTATGAGGGTCCCGTATGAGATGGATGTTGAACTCTGGGAGCTCCTAAGGGCTTGGGGTACCTCTTGGAGCGATGAACCATCATAAGGTGAGTGGTTCACCTTCCCCTAATGGTGTGCGATGTACAGGGTGAGTGGTTCACCTTCCCCTGTGATACCCCATGGTGACATATGCATAGGTTGAGTGGATCACCTTCTCCTATGGCATATGAGCAGGATAAGTGGTTCACCATCTCCTGCTGACACATCCTACCCATGCAGTCTAGGACTCATGGGAAGTACCTCTCATTTGGCCAATGAGTAGGGAAATGAGGATAAGGACCATAGTACTACCGATGGACGCATCGTGTACTACCGTACTCCCTATGCTAGGATGTTGATATTGATCTGGGATCAACAAAAACTGACTTCGGTTCATTTAAGAGTGGTATGACACACTCTCTATTATTAGAGACTGACTTCAGGTTAGTGGAGAATGGTTTGATACATTCTCGATCATTTCTTCTTTCTTCATGGTTCAGCAAAGCAAGGACAGGGATGGTACAGATTGTTAGATAGTTTGGCAGGTGAAGTTCTCCCTAGTTGAGAGGGAGTGCTAAATTTGGCAACTAGGGCCAAACTTCACCTTGGATAGCTCATATGAGGCAGCTGATATTTTTATTGGATTCCTCTCTCTAAGAGGTGTAGGATTGATCTAAAGATCATCCCATTCTGACATGTACAAATAGAATTATGAATTTATTTTGATTATGGACAAATTGTCAAAGTCGGCCAAACATCTAATTTGCACCCTCAAGCCCACAACGTTGCATATAAATACAAGAAGCCTCCTCATTTTGGCATCTCATCTCACACTCATTCTTCTCTCTCCTTCATTGATTGGGTTTGAATTTCAGAGGTAGCTCTTCACACGTGCAAAGAAGGACTATACTTTTATGTTCCAGTCGTTGACCAACGTTGACCGAGATTGCAGGACGTTGTTTTGACTTGCATTGACCAACGTTGACCTATTTTGATTCTGCTTTTGTGTGGAGGATCTCTATTTAGGTAGGCCGCATTTCTGGGCACAGAAATCGAGGTTGTTTGACCAACGTTGACTACAGAAGGGTTTGCTGCAGCATTGACTTTCGTTGACCAGATTTCACTAGACTTTTTTGCATTGTTTTTGGGTTGATTTGACTAGTTGTTGGAGGCAAGTTGACCAAGCTTGACAGAGTTGTTTTGGAGGTCAAAATTTGTCCTGTTGACCAGCATTGACTTTCTAGTTAGGAATTTTTGTTACTGTTGTTTGACTGTTCAGATTTCACTTTGATTGCGCACGTGAAAATTGTATATTGTACTCTTTCTCTCTGCTGAACTTTTGAAGAATTATAAGAAGAATTGATCAAGGGTTTCCCCACATTGGGGTTTCTCCCTGGCTAGTGCCATATCTTGTGTCCTCTTGTCTTAGCTTGTCTTCTACTATTATTGTTTATGTTTATCTGCATTTTACTATGATGTTGATGTGATTGCTAATATGGATACTGATATTGGACTAATAAGAAAATTGAAGTGAAATTGCTCTTAAGCATAAAACATACAATTGTTATCTAAAACTAACACTTCTTCAACAAATCAAGGATTACATAAACAGCTTGCCTCTTACTGGAAAAGCTCTAGCAATATTTTTTCTTCAGTTCTATTGGCCAAATCAAACTAGAAAATACACGATTTTCCTCTACAAACCAACTCAGTCTCTACTAAGCAACTTGCACTCCCTCTGTGAACTCGCATTGCCCACTAGAAATGCACACTGACTCTTCATGAAGCTCACACTGCCTCCGAAAAATCAATCCAGTGAATTTCTCTGCCTCTAGCAACTCGCTAAAGCCACTCACACTTCATCCAATAATTATCTCCGACAATTGGAAATCGAACTATAGCTCTAGCAACTCGCTAAAGCCACTCACACTTCATCCAATAATTATCTTCGACAACTGGAAATCGAACTATAGCTCTAGCAACTCGCATTGGCTAATGTGGCCTCTCTCTACAACAATAATTTGGCCTCCTCTCGAAAAATTGGAATCTCTGTGAAGAATTTCTCTCCTCAATTTCTCCCGTTGAAACCCCGTAGCTAGTGTCTCCCATGCTATCACTGCAAATCATTGTGTGTCCTCAAGAGCCC
The DNA here is from genome assembly GCA_000404065.3 of Pinus taeda. Lineage (NCBI taxonomy): Eukaryota > Viridiplantae > Streptophyta > Pinopsida > Pinales > Pinaceae > Pinus > Pinus taeda. Next base: position 413,601 of record APFE031721594.1, on the reverse strand, counting down.
CATCGAACTCCTCTTAAGATCTCTCATTGAGCAATCAACGGCCACGATCTATTCACAATCGATGGCTAAGATCATCTTGACTTCATTCAATCACTTCTCTAGAAGTCACTAGAGAAAAATCGATTTGTCTCAATTAATCCTAATTAATTAACCACTTTTTCTATAATTAGACTGGCTAATTAAATCTAATTAAGACATTTTTCCTTAGAACCGTTTTCTGGGTATTAGAGATAATTAATCCATCTGTGAGTAAGAGGGCAAGTGTGACCAGGGTTGTGTTGCTTGTCAGTTTTACTTTATGTTTGACTTTAAAAATTAGATCTATCTCTGTTGAATTGAATAATTTATCTATGGGAAAAGGTTCCTGGGTTTTTCCCCCAAAAGTGTGTTTTCCTAGGGTAAATCTTGTGTTATCATTGTCTCATTGTGATCTCTATTGTCCTACTTCTTGTTAGGGTTGAATTTCTAAAGTATAATTGCTTAACAGTTAACAAGAAGTTTTAAAGATAATCTCTACACCATTGGAAGTAATTATCTGTTTCAGAAATTAGTGTTTGTATCCTATTGCACTTGAAAAATCAACATGAGGCACCTCTTACTTTATAAAAGAGGTTGCTCTAACTCATTTTTACTCATTGGAGAATAAAGAAGAAGCGTGCTTATCATTTTGCCTCTAGTATTTTCTCTTTCCTACTGTTTCAATTCTTTTAAAGGAGATTAATGCTTATTGGTGTCTTGAAGCATTAAAGGGCAATTGCAGATGGTGGATACGTGCAAACGGTAAGATTATTTTTATCATTTGGCATTTCTAACTTATTTAAATTAATTTATGGTTGTGTTTAAGAGGAATATCACTTCAAAATTTGTCTCACTAGTTCATGACAGTTTGGGGAAGCCCCTGCTTAAGTTATTTACTTCAATGAGAATTAACCCTCTTTAAGTGTAATATCCCAAGCAGGAAAATTTTGCAGATTCTCAGAATTTAACTCAACAAGTGCTACATATAAAATTCCATTCATTTAACAGAAGATTCCCATGTAAAATATAACAAATAGAGTACCTAAAATTCAATAATACGATGAATGGAAATAATTTCAACTTTTATTATAACAGAAAATTGGGGTTTACATGCTAATACAACAAAATAGTTGAGATGGAAAACTGACCTCAAGAATATGCTCCAATGTTGTGTTGGCCCTCCAAAACTGAACTAAAATGCCACTACTAAGCTCTCCTGTGAATTCTGGATGAATTTACCAAGGGGAGATGGGTACTCGCCCAATCTCACTGAATCACCCGAGGTTTCTGTCCCGGGGCTACAAATGAAGTAAAGAATCGGGTTCTCAAACCTCTCACACAAGACAATGATCAAATCCAAGATGTCCTCTAATGGCCCCCTCTTCATCTTTCTATAAATATGATGGACCCCTCTAGAACCTCCTATTTTATTATTATTATAATCATTGAGTGCTTTTCCTTCCTTTTATTTCAATTAAAATATCTTTTTAATGTGGGGAAAATTGTAAATTGGGCCACCATGCCCCCTCAAGCAACTGGAAATCAATTCTAACCATCCCATTCTGTAGATCTTCTCATTCTAGTTCTAACAAGCTATTGCACTAAGGTGTTCCGTCAAGTATTCCTCTTAGAATGTCACCTTAAGCGTAATTAATTGAGTTAGGCACAATAATAACCTCGTTTTACGGGAATTATCAAAATGTAATGGAACGGGAAGCAAATTGTGCAGAATCAATCCTGATGATGGAATATGGCAAGTGAACTCCTTCGGACCCCATAAAACGTCTCCAAAATCCCTTGGGCCTGCTCATGAAGTAAGCCTGCACCTGTGACCTGTCTGCCTCCAACCCTGAAAGTCCATCCTAACCATGCCATAAGGAACACCAGAAAAAGAAACATCACAAATCCTCCCGCCCCAAGATTTCTTACCCTCAAGCAATCCAAACCTTTGGACTAGTCTGATGGCCCAATGCAACTGAGACCCAATACCCATATCCCATACAAACCATTGGATGATGCTATGCCTCTATGTCCACCCACCATGAACGGACCCCTCAATGTCAAGATACCAAACCAATCTCTGATTGAACCTATCATCAACAAATCCTCCTAAATCCCAAAGCCACCAAGAACAAGCATCAACGCTCCATGGCTCCTGTTGTGCTATAGCTCCAGCTATGAATGTTGCTCCATAAACAGCGTACCAACTCATTACCTCTCTCCAGTCCAACCCTTGGCATAGGCCAAGGTCAGTGCCACTATGTAAACGCATGCCTCAAATGTTGGAATGTTGTTGGCCTACCTCCCACCACCAACTGGAGCAAGTAGTACTCCTCGTGTCTAAGGGTTCCTATTGCATTATGCTCCCGACTGAGAATATCATGTCACCAACAAGATACCAACTCATGATCTCCCGCCAATCCATCCCGTGGGAAGGATCGGATGCATGTGCACCTATATATGGCATGAGTCCATTGTGTTGCACCATGCTCAACTCATGTAGCTCTACCCAACCAATCAACCAGATATTCCTAGGGATCCCTGCCTCTCTCCCTATAAGTGGGCAACCCGTGTTGCATGCCCTGTCTATGTACTCCTGGAGAGGGTCGTTGCCTGTAAATATTGCAACTTTACTAGTTGCCATTGCATCTACCTACACCTCATCAATTGGTAGACCCAAAGATGGATGCACCACTACCTCCAAAAGAGCCTCCGTTTTAAAACTCTGACTCTGACTCCGACTCGGCCGAGTCGATACCGAGTCGGACTCCGACTCGGCCGAGGGTCGACTCCGACTCCGACTCGATATCGACTCGGCCGGCTCGATTTCAATGACTCGGTCGTTGTAAAAAATACATTAAATA
>APFE031721594.1:400059-410137 GCA_000404065.3 Pinus taeda | reverse complement strand
AAAACTGATAAGTTTGCTGGATTTTGAATGAAATCTAAAATTCTACTTTCTCCATATGAAATCCAATGAGGCCGGAACCACTCTCAAACATCCCGAGTCATTTCATGGTAATGTTAAAATTTAAGTAAAAGGATGAAAATGAAGATTAAGGAGAATGTCACTTTATCCTTTTACTTTAAGAATTTAACATTACCATGAAATTTGAATAGCATATCAATACTAGGAGAGAGGAATGGACCCCAAAGGCCAAAAACCAATTAATAAAACCATTTGGAGTCCCCCACACTCAGAAAAAAACATAAAAAAATTGTGTTTTTGGGGGTTCACTGGCTGCTTTCCTTGACCTGGCTGAGTTGATACAGACTCGGCCAAGTCGGTTCCGAGCCGGCCGAGTTTTAAAACACTGATCTCACCGGAAACACCATGCTCCACCGGTCCACTGGTCACCTGCAAGATTCTCTTGTCAAGTCCCAACACCTCATGATGAACAATGTCTGCAAATACTACTTCCCTAGTGGTTGTTTGTACATCTGCCTGCTCCACATCAATGGTTAGCCCCAAGGATGTCTTCTCATCCTCCTCCATAATGGGCTCAGCATGAGCCACTAGTTGACTCTCCAGAGATTGCCCATCATGCATACCGTGCTCCACTATGTGTTGCTCATGTTGAATGGGAACAAGTTGTTGCTCATTAATCTCCTCTACCGAACAGGGTTGCATCTCTGATTTGTTGTCAACAACTCCCCATGACTTCTAATGCTCCTCAGAGGTGTCCTCGTAAGAACCCATGGACTCAACTATGAAAGAAGAATCCTCATCTTGAAAGTCAAAAGAAATCTCCTCCTAATATACCCCTATCATTTCCTCAGTGTCACACATGCACAAGTGCTCAAGTCCCCAAGGTTCCTTGCAAATGACGCAAAAACCCTTCATCCTCAACTCATTCATGTTGCATGGTTGGTCACCAAACCTAAGCAGCTCCTCCCTGGTCAACTATCCTCTGAACAACCCAATGTTTTGTTCAACCAACCTTTCAGCTAGTTCATAAGCAGCAGGTGAGACCAATTGTTCTCTCCTCCAAATGGTCAACAATCTAGTTTGCAACTCCCTACAAAATTGCATCACGGCCTCCCATACATGAAGACAAAATGGACTGTGTATGTGTTATGATCGTGTCAGGATGATATTTCCTAATGCTAAAGAAGCATTGGAACATTTGGAAAATCAGGTCATCGCACTCCAAACCAAACATGATGTCATAAGATCTAACCAGGGCCATGAATTCTAGAATCCCTACCCTCTTCCCAAAGATAGGGTCCTCACTCTTATCCAAATCCTGAAAGGTCTCCACTATCATTTTGAAGACTCTCCTCATAAAGACATCATTGTAAGGAGGTATAGGTGCAGTCAGCGTCATGATACTACAAAGACAAGAGGCAACTGGAAGTTTGACCCCTACACAAGGATGCTCCAAAAATTTGTGTTGTATGAGAGCAAGCATGGTTGGTTTTAGAGCCCAAATCAAGCTCTTCCCATCTGATTGATGCACCTTGGAGAAGAGTGAAGCAAGTTCTTCTAGTTTGAGAAGGCTTTTGTTGTAACTCCCATGCAACTCAAATCTGTTCCAAGTGCATAAATTTTAGGTCCCAACTCATGTTCTTTCTGTGGTTGCTCTAGTTGTAGCATAGTAAGTATCCCTTTGGAAAATGATCTGTTGATTGTTGCTGCTAGTTTATTAAAGGAGTTTATGAGGGTTTCATCTATGTTTGAGCTCAATGAGTCAAGTACATCAAGCTATTTTATACATGACTCTAACTGACAACCAACAGCAATACATATGAACCATACACAGCATATATATATAAGCAGAGGATAAATACTGACAGCAAAGCAATCTTAGCTCACAATACTCTGCTCAATATGAAACTCTAATGACAGCAGATACAGATAGCCCTAAAACTCATTGCAACATAAGCATCTGCCATGCCATATGGGTGCTAGTAGCTATATGCCAACATACTGACAACCTCATACTCAAATTAACATTATTCAAGGACTATCTTTCTCACAACTTGTTTGCATCAATAGCAGGGCATCATATAAACTAATAGCTATAGTAGCATTTCACAGTCACAACCTCATAATTTACAAAATCCCAGGCTCATTTACCAAGTGTGGTCCCCCCCCTCCCTGCTTTTTATATTATGAGAGTGTTTTTGTCAAACAGTTTGGTTGACATTTTGCTGTACGTGTAAATTTACTTGACTCCAATGCAGCGCTCATCAACCATCAAACTGATTCATAACATTTTGAGTAGCATACATAATTATTGATGGAATAACCACAGAAAACTAGAAATTTAATCATACACAGTACTATTGTGAGCAAAAAAGTGAGGAACCTGGAATGTATTCTTCAGCAGCGGTGATGAATGGCCTTTCACTTCCGATCTTCAAGCGCTGATCTGCTATAGGTTTATGATACTTCAAAACTGGAAAATAACACCCAGTGACTAAATTCGATCCCTTCTACTTGTGACTGGTGTCAACAGATGGAAACACAATATATTCACGAACCTAGTCACACTTGAGATCACTGATCAGATTGAGATCGCTCTGTTCAACCATGCCAACAATCTCTGCAATTGCTCTTCTTCACACACAGCAGGAACCTTGTCTCTGATCTTGCAATCGCAGTTCCTCTGTTCTTGCCAAACGTTGTGATCTTGGCCTTCAAAATTAGTTTTCACGATCTGTATGGAATTAGGTTGTTAATAAGATGGGCCTCGTCCAAAAATGACATGCATGGCCTCCCAAAATACTGAGTTGATAACTCAGCCTAGCCACTACGACACCTTCAGCAATACGGTCCTGACACTATCCTTGTCTTGACAGGCAGCTCCCGCAACAAGAGTTTACACAGTGAGTAACTCGTCCTTCTACAGCATCTCTCCACAAAAAACATGGTCAACATAAGAGATACTTGGTTAGCAAACAAAATTGGGATCTCAGCTCTTCTCTGTAGGTGAACTTAATCACTTGTAAACCAGGACTCAGCCATCAAACAGTGGACAGATCGACCTCCAAAGCTGTACAAGGAGACTGCGGCCTCTTTATAAACACCCACACGGTATCCAATACGCTACCCTCAGTAATATAGACGACCACGCTTTTCTGCAATAGTGATATCAGTCTAAGGGAAGAGGAAATATCAGGCATAAACTTGTCCAGCAATAGAGATTGACAACTTCGGCCTCCGCTGCTCTAACCATGTCAGGATTAGTCACAATTTAGTAGTGACAGAGACCTCAGAACATTGGTAACTCGAGCTAGGGCTCTCCATACCAGTGCGCTCTACCCGAAATTATTGCGGCCAATAATGATTTGTCGCTGTCTCCAGAAATGCCAAATGACTGCTAAACTGACTCGATAGCTAGAAGAAGAACGATTTTCATCTCCACGCATAAAACCATTCTCGGGCTCAATTCAACTTTGGCTTCCTCGCCTCCAACAAAGTTTGATGGTCTCAGCCATATCAAATTTACAACCTTCATGGAATAAACACTTGGCAAAACAAAATTGGCTTTATTAATTCACCCCCATGACTTTTACAAAGTATAGAAGTCGATCCTTTTTAATAAAAATTGTGCTTTAGAAAATTAATTCTTGGCCCCTTTATAACATAATTCAACCTTGGCCCCATTAATAATACTTTTACGGCATTCACAAAACATTTGGATTCAATTTGTCAGATGATTATAATGCATTAGACAATTTGCTCATAGGACAACAATTTGTCGAGCATTTTGTAGAACACTTGACATGCAACCCTTCTAGATTCAATAATCTTTGCAAAAATAATAAGCCTTTGATCTTCCCCTGAAGTTGATCTGCAGTAAAACCCTCAAGCTGGCAGGAAGACCAGCTCTGATACCACTGTAATATCCCAAGCAGGAAAATTTTGCAGATTCTAAGAATTTAACTCATCAAGCGCTACATATAAAATTCCATTCACTCAACAGAAGATTGCGATGTAAAATATAACAAATAGAGTACATGCAATTCAATAATACGATGAACAGAAATAATCTCAGCTTTTATTATAATAGAAAACTGGGGTTTACATGTTGATACATTAAAATAGCTGAGATGGAAAACCGGTCTCAAGAATATGCTCCAATGTTGTGTTGGCCATCCAAAATTGAACTAAAATGCCACCACTACTAAGCTCTCCTGTGAATTCTAGATGAATTCACCATGGAGAGATGGGTACTCGTCCAATCTCACTGAATCACCCGAAAGTTTCTGTCCTGGGGCTATAAATGAAGTAGAGAACCAGGTTCTCCAACCTCTCACACAAAACAATGCTCAAATCTAAGATGTCCTCTAATGGCCTCCTCCTCTTTCTAGAGATCTGATGGACCCCTCTAGAACCTTCTACTTTATTATTATTTTAATCATTGAGCACTTTTCCTTCCTTTTATTTCAATTAAATATCTTTTTAATGTGGGAAAATGGTAAATTAGCCACCATGCCTCCTCAAGCCACTGAAAATCACTTCTAACCATCCCATCCTGTAGATCTTCTCATTCTGATTCCAATGAGCTATTACACTAAAGTGTTTTGTTATATATTCCACTAGGAATGTCACCTTAAGCGTAATTAATTGAGTTAGGCACAATATAACCCCGTTTTACAGGAATTATCAGAATGTAATGAAACGAGAAGCAAGTTGTGCGGAATCACTCTTAATGATGGAATATGGCAAGTGAACTTCTCCAAACCCCATAAAACATCTCCAAAAGCCCCTGGGCCTGCTAATGAAGTAAACCTACACCTATGACCCGTTTGCCTCCAACCCTGAAAGTCCATCCTAACTGTTGGAAATACTGAGAGGGGGGTGAATCAGTGTTTCTTAGCAATTAGCACTTTTTAATCTTTTTCAGAGCATTAGTTAATCTTTATTTATTATTATTGTTTTTGTTCAGATGATCATAAACAATAATCAACATTAAACAACAATGCAGAAAGATAAAACAAAGGATACAAAGGATTTTAGGTAGAAAACCCCCTCCGGGACAAAAAAAATCGAACGCTTCTTTAGTAGTTGTCGTCTCTCTGTTAAAAGAAAATTGATTACATCAAGATTTCAGCTACAACTGAGGGAGATGTTGTAGGAAATTACAGGGTAAGTTCCTCAGATAGAGCACCAAAGGACACCACTCACAAACAGATCACAAATCAATACACCAGTATTCTTGACGTGGTTAAAACCCTCAAAAAGGGAAACAGTGCACGGCTGAGCCAACGCGGCCACTTTAGGCAACTTATTAATAAAAGAATGAAAATTTACATAAGCTTCTCTCATGAACGGTTACCCTACAAATGACCCTCCATGCTCTTTAAATAGAGATCATGGACCAATCGGGTGTTAAGCCATAGATCAAGTGTCGGTAATACCAAGTAGAAAATGAACCGCCGGATCACTTCATGTCTAGAACATATCGTGACCGTCAAATTGTAAGTTACAAAAGTACATAGTAAAGAAACACACTTTACCTAACTCTACACTAGACCAAGTTATACTTAACTATTTCCTATGTGTCGGAATATCCTAACATCCCCCCTTAAGAACAACTCGGGATAGGATTGAAGGATGTACAAATATGACACAATAGGAGAAGGAAGGAGGCATTAGAGCCCATCCCCCCTTAGTGATAAGTTCTTGAACTCCAACCATAAATCAAAGTTTAGTAAACTTCGCCTTTGTGAGAGCCTTCGTAAAGATGTATGCAACTTGATCATCTGTTGAACAATATTGCACTTCAAACATGGTCATGAATGAGCTTTCTGATGAAGTGCATGTGCAGTTCAATGCGTTTGTTGCGCTGATGTTGGACTGGATCTTTGCATAGTTGAATGGAACTTTGATTATCACACCAAAGTGTGGTCGAATGCTGCTGTTGAACACCAAACTCTAACCGGATCTAACGAAGCCACAAGGCTTCCTTACTAGCTTCTACGGCACCACGATACTCTGCTTCTGCTGAAGAAAGAGAAATGGCACTTTGTTTCTTGCAAGCCCATGTAATAGGCCTTGAACCAAGAGTGAACACATAACCTGCAGTAGACTTCTGATCATCAGGGTCACCAGTCCAATTGGAATCAATGAAACCAACCATTAGAGGAGATGCTTCTACACTGTAATGAATCCCAAACTGAACTGTACCTCGAGCATAATGAAGTATTCTTTTAGCTGCTTTCCAATGACTTTCATGTGGGTTTTGCATAAACTGAGCAATAAAGCCAACAGCAAAGGAAAGGTCAGGACGAGTATGGGTCAGATACAAAAGTTATCCTATAAGTTGATGGTATAAGGTAGCATCAACTCCAGGGGAAGTACAAGTGACTAAAAGTTTGGCTCCAGACTGAAAGGGAGAAGGGGTTGGCTTACAGTCTTCCATGTGAAAATGGGATCACAAGCATACTTGGACTGGGAAATGGAAATACCTTCCTTGGATTGCAAGACTTGAAGACCAAGAAAATAATGCAAGTGTCCTAAGTCTGTCATTTCAAACTTCTTTTAAGGCTGGACTTCACATGGTTTATAAGGTTGGGATCACTACCAGTAACGATAAGATCATCAACACAAACAACAAGAATGATAAGAGATTTGCCCACTTTCTTGGTGTAGACAGTATTGTCAGAGTGACACCTAGAAAAGCCAGTTTCTAAAAGAAAGCTATCCATTTTGGCATACCAAGCCCGAGGGGCTTACTTGAGACTATAAAGGGATTTCTGAAGCCGACATACAAGGCTGGAGTCTGTTTGTATAAAGCCAATAGGTTGTTCCATATAAATTTCTTCATGCAAGTCTCCATGCAAGAAGGCAGATTTAACATCCATCTGATGGACTTCCCATTTGAAAGAGGCGGCAAGGGAAAGAAAAAGGCAGATAGAGTTCATTTTGACAACAGGGGAGAAGGTTTCAGTATAGTCAATGCTTCAACTTGTGAAAAACCCTTAGCAAGAAGACGAGCTTTATGTTTATCAACTTTTCCATCTAGTCCATACTTGGTTCTGTAAACCCATTTGCATCTCTAACAAGTTTCCGTCCCTTTGGAAGAGGAACAAGATCCCATGTATTATTTTCCAATAATGAACGATATTCTTCATTCATAATTGTGTCCCAATCTGGATGGCCTGAAGCTTCTGCAAAGGTGTCAGGATCATAATTCACTGAAGCTTAAGCCAGTAAAGCAGAGGCTCTATCGAACTGAGAACGTGTACATCGGTGATCTATAGAATCACCAGCAAGAGCACCTGCTGCATCCCAAGTAGCACAGACCCATTTTGGAAGCCGAGGAGCTGAAGGAAGATCCTGAGAAGGTGGGGGAGGATTGTCATCCTCGTTGTCATCATCTGAAGAAGAAATATTTTCAGAAGTAGAAGGGATAGAGAGAGGTGGCACATCCGCCGAACTAGGCTCGTAGGCCGATATATTTTCAGCAAACTTTACATCTCTTCTAATGATAACATTTGTGGACTTAAGTGGAATAAGTCTATATCCTTTGACATCTTCAGAATATCAAACAAAAATACATTTTTCACTCTTAGGTTCTAAAGCTTTATGTTTCTCATCTAGAATATGGGCCCATGCTTCACTTCCAAACACACGAAACTGACTTACATCTAGTTTAATTGAGCTCCATGCTTCTTCTAGAGCCATATTCTTTAAAACCTTAGTAGGAGTGCAATTTACTATGTAATTTGCACTGTTAATTGCTTCTGCCCAAAAATTAAGACTAAGTCCTTTATATTGATGCATACAATTAGCCATTTCCTTTAAGGTGTGATTCTTCATTTCAACTACACCATTTTGTAGTGGAGTATATCGAACAATATGTTGCATTTGAATTCCATTCTCAGCGCAAAAGTTGATGAATTTGTTATTAACATATTCTCTGCCATTATCATATCTTAGCTGAAGAATTTGATGTCCATATTGGTTTTCAACAAAGGCCTTAAAGGCCAAGAACATGTTAAATACTTCACCCTTGAGTTTTAAGAAGTATACCCAACTGCGTCTGGAGAAATCATCAATGGAAGTTAAGAAATACTTGTAGCCAGAAAATGAAACAACTGGAAGTGGACCACATAAATCAGTCTGCACAAGTTGTAAAGGGGCTGAGGCATGCCAAGAGGCACGTTTTTCAAAACTATCCCAATGATTTTTTCCGACTACACATCTGGAACAAACACCATCTCTGCAAGATACCATTGGAAGCCTTGTCACCATATTTTCTTTACATAAATTCTAAAGGGAGCGATGGTTTAAGTGATCAAATTGCTCATGCCAAAGTTTTCTCACTTCATCATTATGAGCAACAAATACCGAGGGAAGATTTAATGACCCAAAGTTGTTAAACTTATACAACCTTTTAGAATCATCAGCAATGCCAGTATCTAAAATCTATCTAAGATCTCTTAGGTCCTTAATTACAACATCGTGAGGTGAAAATTCAACGATTTTACCTTCACCTGAATGAGTTATCTAATATACAAATAGAAGGTTGCAGGATAAGGTTGGAACACATAATACATCATTAAATTGACCATTGCCTAGATGAACAGTTCCAGTCCCTACAACACTAAGAGATCTATGATCACCAACATATATATTTTTGGTGTTACAATCATTTAAAGAAGAAAACATGGCTTTGTTTTTGGTGATGTGATAAGCTCCAGAATCAATGAGCCACTCATGAGAAAGAGAAGAAGAAGATACATTTAGTGCATAACCAGATCGAGATGTTTGACAACCACATGCAGAAAGTGTTATTCCTGAAGATGAAGTTGAAGTTGAAGAGTGCTCCAAATGGATGTTATGCTTCTTCATTGTTGCTTCCAAGGCTTCCATCTTCTTAAAGCATTTGGATTCTAAGTGGCCATCTCGATTACAAAAGCGGCAATGTCTATCAAACTTCTTCCCTTTATTTTTATTTGCCTTATCATTTTGTTGAAATGATTTCATTTTGAGACTGAAATTGCTTAGGACCATTCTTTTTAGGATACTACTTCTTAGGATTCTTTGAATTTGGTTGTTGTTGGGCGACTAAAGATTTCTTAGAAGAGTTTCCAAGCTTAAGAAGACCAAGATATAAGAGCTTTTCTTGTTCTCTTATTAAAGAATCACAAAAGGCATCAAAAGAGAGGGACTTGTAGTCTTGTCCTTGAGAAATAAAGGCTTCTCTAGTAGAATGGAAGGTGGAAACAAACACAGAGTAGGCTGGTCCCAACTTAGTAAGAATGGAATAGATAAGACAACCATATTCTTTCTTAACCTTAACACCTTCCACGAGAAGTCTAAGGATCTTGAACTTGGACAAAAAATCTTCAATGGAAAAGAAATTATTGGGGTCCAATGTAAGCAACTCTTTTTCGAGTTGATGGGCTCTAATTTCATTTTTAATTCCAAAAACTTTAGTGAGTTGTTTCATTGCTTCATTAAGAGTATCAAGTTCTACGATATGCAATCAAAGGTTTGGAGAAATAGACATCCCTATCAACCCACGTGCTTGATCATGCCTATTTTCCCATTTGGCTTCCTTATCTTCATCTTGAGGTTTGGTTTCTTGCGCTGAGGCTATTCTGTAAAGACCTTTACTTCTAAGTAAATCCACAATGTAGGACCACCATTGGAAGTAGTTGGTGCTGTCAACAATAATTTGGCATGAACTTTCCATTTTAATAGAAACTGAAGTTGTAGATGCTGAAACTAAGTATTTCAATGGAAAGATCTCGAAAAAATAGGCTAATTAAAAAAAACAGCTCTGAAAACAACTTCCGGATGAAGTTATGGCTTTTTGAAGAAAAGTTGTTCAAAATGCCGATGAAATGCGTGAATGTGCGGAAATGAATGATAATGTTATATTTAAAAAAAATCCCCCCTCGCCTTCCAAACTTAATCTAATTAGCTCACTTTAAAGAAGAACAACAGAAGAAGAACAAAATAAAAAACAAAAAACGATAAAAGAATAACAAAACAACAAATAACAAAAAATAAAAAAATAAAAAAA
>APFE031721594.1:370638-399649 GCA_000404065.3 Pinus taeda | reverse complement strand
TAGGCTGAATGTGCTCTATGAAATGTTGGTATAAAGGGCGGTGGTTTAAAGATGGCCACCAACACTGGAACGCTTAGTGCAGTTCCCGGAACTCTTCCAAAACTGGCAAGAAGCTGAAGTCTTCTGCTAGAGGAAGTGATCCTATTGTTTTAAAGAGGGAAACCTTCAACCATAAAAGGGAGGTATCACCCCACATAAAAGGTAAAACTTCAACCTGAAAAGGGAAGTCTCAACCTGTGATGGTTTAAGGATGACCAACAACTCTGGAATGCTTATGCAATTCCTGGAACTCTTCCAAAGCTGGCAAGAAGTTGGAGTCTTCTGCTAGAGGAAGTGTTCTCAATTTTGTTCTCGGAACTCTTCCAAAGCTGGCAAGAAGCTGAAGTCTTCTGCTAGAGGAAGTGTTCTCGATTGCCAATTGAAGGCATGTTCACGGACATCTGTGTCTCTGGCTACAACTCTGAAACAGGTGTGGCAGGTTGTGGCTCAGGCTCGCTTGATGTGGCTTTGAAGCTTGTAGATGACCATCATTTCCCCCCCTGTCAGATACAAGATGAGAAGATGGATAAAACTCAACAAGTTCAATACTCTGGAACAAGTTCTGACATGTGTTTGGAATATCTTCTTGGCTGTTGATGCCCATTGCCAAGAAGCGATCCATCCTAGATGAATCTTTGTTCTTGCAGGACGTTTGTTGCTGAAGCATCTGTGTGAGGAATGGCTAGTTTTATGGCAGTGCTTACATGGATGAAGATCAAAACAGTGATCTTTCAGATGGCCAACTCGATCACAGTGTTGGCATTTCACGATCTGTTGTTGTTGTTGCTGTGGAAGAGGAGCAGAGTCTGGAATAGCTGGAGCTGAACTGTCATGAGGAGCAGGTGAACTGTCATAAATGAATCCAGTACTCTGAAACTGAATGGGCTTGGCATAGTCTGGAATATGAAAGGACAAGTCCTTGTCATATCCAAGACCGGTTCTGTGCTTGTTGTGGACAAGCTGCTCCCAAGGTCTGATGATGGGCTTGGGAAGTGCAGACTGAGGTTCTGCATCTGCATGTACAACTGTTGCATTATTAACTTGCTGCTGATGTGTGGTTGTCTCAATGTTCTGAACAAAAACAGGTTCAGAATGACTTCTCTGTTTTAATTCTTCTTGCTGTAGCTGTGATTCAAGCTGCAAAAAATCGATCTTTTCTTGTGCATTTTGCAAATAAGTTTGAATATCAGTGAGAAAATCCTTGCTGATTTTGATTGTATTATCCATAGTAGAGAGTATTAGATTGTCCACTAACTCTAATATTACACTAATTGGAGCCATTTTTAATCCTCAAAAAATAGTAAAACAATGAGAAAAAGATGGACACCAATTGCTCTTCAAATCAATCAGCTTGCAATAGATTCAGCACACAGAATGGTGATATTCGGAAAACGGACTCCTCACTCAAAAATGAATTTTCTTCAATTCACCTGAGAATTTAACTTCCAACAAATTAGGAATCAAATCAATACATATCTTCATGTGATCTGCATGCCTTCTCTAGTGCTACCAAACCATTTCATTGCCGCCCACTTGGTGAAGTACCGAGCTCTGCCACAGGTCAAATCCACTTGGTTGAAATTTCGGAGGGTTTACTGCATGTGGTATTGCACCATGTTTTGGTACCAAACTCCAAAATTACTACAGATCTGTTGATATCAAATAAATACTCGTAGAAATACCACAAACAGCAACTAATGTTCGACTTTTTTTTAACTTTTATATCACCAAATACCAGATCAAACTTTCAATATACGTTATAAATCTCTATTAATGCCAGATCCTGGGACCTGTGAATAATGCTTTTAAAAAGACTTCACCAGCATTAGAACCGGTCTCCTGTTATCAACGCTTTCAAAGAGGGCCCAATAGGGTTCGAACCGGTGACCTTCTACAGATATGCTTCTCCGCACTCGTGACCTGGGAACTACAAGATTTGGCGGTGGCTCAGATTGGAGGCAGACCACAACTACCGTAAGATTATCAGCAGTCTTACGTTTTAATGCCACTTATTCCTATCACTATCTACAAGGAAAGACTGTATAATCAGAGTTTTGGGCCTCTAATGACCGATTTTCTCTGCTGGAAGAGGGGCGAAACAGCATTCTTATACCCTGGATGAGTTCTGTTGGCAAGAGAGACGGGTTTGCTTTGGTTGGTGGGCCGAAATCACTCATACAAATTGTTAGGCGTGCACTCTGTGAATAGCTGTGTTAATAGGCTGAAATGTTCGAGCTCCTTAGCTTCATATAGCCCGTGACTTACCCCTGCACTTGCTGGACACAATACTCGTTGGTGATTGAAACGTGGAAAGACTGTCTTACATCAGCTAAGTCGACCTATCAGTCCAGGAAACAAGTATAGTGTGCGAAGTTAACGCACTGCAAGTGGATCAATAACCTTCAATTTGCAATGACTGAGTTAAGAAGTGGAACAGAAGAAGTGCAGAAAGGAGCAATTCAAAAAACTGTCTCGGCCAGAGATCTCACTTTTGGGGATAGTGTTGACGGTGAGGATATATGCTTGGAAGATCTGCAACAAGAATTGGAGGACTGCCAAGGCGATTGTGTAGAGATTGTTTTGATATGGTTGGAAGAACAGAGATGAACGTATCAATTCTCAAAAGCTGCTAGTGAGATGCTAACCAAAACACTTCTTCATTGATATGTAATAAGACTTCATGCACACAATTTTAGCCGGAATTCCTTCGCTAGCCTGAAATAGAGTTGTATGGTGAAACCCCTTTATTTCAAAAACAAAAACAAAATATAACCAAATGCCAGGTTCCGTCTTTCCAGTCTTGAGCGCGACGTAAGGCTGAAAGGCGATGTGCGCAGAGAGTTTTGGTGTCGTGAACCAACCAAAACTCCTCCCCACAAAAGAGCCTCCTCACGATGAATCCACACCACCAGCAGTCTTGTCGTACGCTTCTACGAATAATCCTTGCTGGTATTCATACTTTAGTTGGTGCCAAGGTGGTCATATTCAGAGAAGGCCGACTAAACACCGTTTCAAACAGCGTATTTAATACAGCGATTCCAAAACATGACTTGAATAGTCGCTACAGCAAATGTCGAACCATACTGCCCCATTGTTGGTCCTCACGACTGCATGTAGGAATAGCACGAAAACAGTAAAACCGTAAAAGTCCGTAACAGTGAATAGGATTTCTGAGAAGTGGGCAGTCCAGCCAGCAGGAATATGCACCAGAGGAATGGCAGATAGAGGTCAAGTAACGTTTATCTGACAAACCAGGACGTGTCAAAGTGCTCAAGTAACGTTTAACTGATACAGAATTTCATAATGGAAACGCTGGACGTGCAGGAGTGCTCAGGTTGTCATTCATTTGAAACGCATTAACAAGACAGTGATTCATTTGAAACAACGGCAGCCATGTGTACAAATACTCAAAGTAGCAAACGTATTTCAGGCAGCATGAAAAACAGTTATGTTACCAGTAGCATGTCGATTCAACAGCCGCGATTCTTCTGCCTTCTGCTCTGGATCAAGTAATCATTCACCAAATTAATTCTTCAGAGGACAGAGGCGTGTTTTAAAACGCATACAATATGAAAGCCATGTCAGGACAGAGGCAGTGCATTATGTTAGGGCAGATACGTTATGGCAGAGGCAGTGCAAGTAATGAAGGCTAGCCCAGCGCTATTCAAGGCAACTCAGACCAGTTGCTCAGGGAAAACAGGTCACACATCATGGCTCTGATACCATGTTAAACAGACATGGACAGCAAGAGCAAATAGAAAGATAAATCATGCATTGCCTTTTTTATTAACAATAGATGTACATTTATAGTACAATATGGTGACCGTTGGGATTCACATCCCAAGGTCCCTTGGACTACTTAGTCTGTTCGGCTTCCACACTAACCCATTAGGATTAGGTGTCCAACAGACTTGAACTCAAGACCTCTATTCTCATAAAGTAACTTTGGACCAAGTGAGCTAGTTTAAAATGTTAGTAATTTTTGGAAAAGAGGAAGGGGAGAGTTTTTTTTTTAGTCACTGAAGCTTTGGAGTGCGTGCTTACTTGAAAAAACTCTTTTTTGCCTACAAAACAAAAAACACAAAACCCAACACGGACATACAAAAAAAACAAACCTCACGGCTTGAAGTTAGCTTTAGCCGGAAACTAAATATTTTCCTCAATGTCTCTAATTTTCCGAGATCGCACTAAGGCGCAGCGGAAAAGAGCATACGCATGACAAAAATCCTTCCTTTTTGTTTCTGATTTGCCCAGATCGCACAGAGTCACGGGGCAAAGAGCATACGCAGAAATGAAAGGTATAGATCTGGTAATAAAAAACAGAGAGCTAAATAAACCAAAATAAATAGAGAGATGAATAGCTAGAATTGCAAATAAAGGTTGTATACCTCCAGATCTTAAAAATGACATAGCTAGGGCTACCGGAAACCTTTTCGCGTGAAACGAAAGGAATTCCTCACTGGAACAGATACTCCTAACACAATAGAGCAGTCCTCTCGGTCTGAAAGCAGTCAAAAATAGTAGATCTAGAAAACGACAGTCAGATGCAGTTGTACCGACTTCAGATTTGGATCACCAACGGATGCAGCCCTCAAATAGTTCTGATACCATGTAGGAATTTACAGGGTAAGTTCCTTAGACAGAACACCAAAAGACACCGCTCACAAACAGATCACAGATCAATACACCAGTATTCTTGACGTTATTAAAACCCTCAAAGAGGGAAACAATCCACGGCCTAAGCCAACGCGGCCACTTCAGACAATTTATTAATAAAAGAATGAAAATTTACATAAGCTTCTCTCATGAATGATTACCCTACAAATAACCCTCCATGCTCCTTAAATAGAGATCATGGACCAATTAGGTGTCAAGCCACTGATTAAGTGTCGGTAATACCGAGGAGAGAATGAATCGTCGAATCACTACATGTCTAGAACATATCGTGACCATCGGATTGTAAGTTACAAAAGTACATAGTAAAGAAACACACTTTACCTAATTCTACACTAGACCAAGTTATACGTAACTATTTCCTATGTGTCGGAATATCCTAACAGGTGTCAACTCCCTAATTCACAGGCTACAACCTGTAGGATGCTACTAGACCCTAATATCCTGTTGCAACCAAAACTACACCCCAACGCTCTATAGATTAGACCACAACCTGATGAGTGCCCCAACACTCTGTTTACCAGTTGCTATCGGAAAGGACGCTTCGCTGCCCTATTAGTTTATTAACCACAACTAACTGAATGCCACAACGCCCTATCCAAACCACAACTTGCCCTAGCACCACCTTGCCACTCTGAAGTGTTCTCAGGCCACAACCTAAAGGTGACTCCAATCACCCAGAAGAGTTGATAGATCACGTTTCACAATTTTCACACTAGATCTGTTATACTCTAAATCAATGTAGAATAGTTGTAAGAAAGATGTAGACTAAATGTCGAATCATAGTAGCCATTGATCATTGTTCCCACAAACTGATTACTGCATAATGCTACACATCAAGCTATCACTGTTCAACTGCAAACTGTATATCACTATCACTACAAATCACTGCACAATTGCTGGTTGTCACTGCATGTCACTGCTCATGAATGAATAGTCATCAATGCACAACCACTGTCATCATCGTATTAGGTTGTACTCGATGCTACAACCATATAGAAATGTTATCAAATAATGGCACAAACAAAGGTGCCTTAGTTCATCCCGATGACTTGCAATTAGTGCTCTAAAACTCTGTCCCCAAAGAGCTACCAGCATATATGTAAGCATGTTGTTTGACTGGTCAAGCCTTGCTATCCATCCTTCTCCAATAGGTTGTATAACTAGAGGATGTTCCCTTCACTGCTTGCTACCTTGCAAGATTACAAATATGTCATCGTACACAAATCCCTAGAAACCCTAGGTCATATAGGTGAAACCCTAGGTCATACTAGAAATCCAAGGTTATACAAGAAACCCTAGGTCAAGACCAACTCCCATAAATCAAGTCAAATGGCCAAGTGAAATAAGTCAACTTAGTCAGATGTCTTATCAATAGTTATGTAACATGGTATAGTCAAGATATTGCAAAGCATTTGTAAGGTCACTTAAGTGTACAATTACTATTGGTGTCAAACAAGTCTGCTCCTAATCAAGTCAAGTCCACTTCTCAAGGTCAACGCATCATGGAGTGCTTATGATGTTGTCAATTCAAAGTGAGATGTCGCATCAAGTATGAATGTCATCATAGGACTATAATATGGTTATTTCAAAAATCAACTCAAATATAAAATTGTCATATCATGTAAATTCAATGTCATATCTATTTAATTCACTGTCAAGAATGTATCTCAGGTCACTAATCAGGTACCTCTATGTCAATTATTACACTAAGGACTGCAGCTATCATCACATGAACATTGTTATTATCAAGTCAATATACAGTGATTATAAGGTCATTGTTTTATGATTATGTCACTATTTCAAGCTAAGGTCATGTCATTGTTTTGCTGTAACAATAGGACAGTCCTGTAGGTGATTTTCAAGGATGAATGTCATACAATAAAGGCTCATAACAAGAGTCTTGTCATCAACATTCATCACAACAACATCACCACAATAGTCACCCAAAAAAAATATACAAAGGATGCTTCCAGGTTTTCAAAGCAAGGTCACATAAGTTATGTCAAGGTCTTATATCTAATAGTCAATTATCACGAATCACAAGTTTAGTTGTTTAGTCACTCTTACATTTTTCTTTTTACTACACCAAGGCTACTACAGAGGCATCATCAAATCACCGTTGAGTTTAAAGTCTTTAGATCTTAGGAAAACAAATTTTCAAGTATTTTTCTACTTGAGTATCTATAGTCAGTCTTTTAGTTCAGGTCACTATGTTGTCATATCGCATTGTCAAGTCATTAAATGTCATACTAAAGTCACATCATGGTGTTGTTGTCGCCTAAGATGTACACCTAAGTGTGGGAAAAGTTTCTAACCCCGCAAGGTATAATCTTTAAGGCACAAACCTCAGAGTAGGGGCTATCACCTATTCCCTACTCACTTCGTTTAAGCTCTCTCCTAGAAAAGCTAAGGGGGGTAGTCCCTAAGGACAGTTAGAAAGGGAAAACTTGTTGCAACAACAAGTCTAGGAGACTAAGGGCAAGGCAGTTCCTTATCTAAGCAACTTGATTAAAATTATTTAGCAAGCTTGATTACTAAAAGAGCAAAGTAAATATTTAAGAGGACAATCCCAATAAGATAAATAAGACAATGACTAGATACAATGATAAACCAGTGCCTTATAACAATGGTTAGAAGAGATTCAACACTTGCAAGATATTTCAAGTCACAAGATAAATAATGTTGCAAGACAAGTATTAGTATTGGAAATGACACAATATTAAAAAATGAACAGAAAATCTACCTTGCAAGAATAAAAGGAACATGTACTTCGCTTTTAAAGAGATGCTCAAATAAATGTAACAATATCATTGGACAATGAGCAAACAAATTATAAGATAGAGTGCTCACAAAATAACAATATGCCAAATTAGACAAAGCCAGATAGGTGGATGCAAACTAAGTTAAGTGGAATGCAAAATCTAACTTTAGAATGCAAATATTAATGCAAGATTTTCAATGGACTACAATGATAACAATGTTGTTTCAAAGAAAGTAAAATGCCAATAAACTTGTAATCACAAAGTAGCTAAATGCTTCAAAGCACAAGGTTACTTGTTAATGACAATGACCAATGAAACAACAAGAACAATGCTGACTTAGAGCAAAACTCAGAATGCTTTTAAGAAACGCTAGCTAAAGATGTTCTTCACTTATAGCTTATATGATGTGAACAAAAGCAAATTATGGCAAATGAGATTGCTAACAGGAAATTAAAGAAATTACCACTTAGATTTACAATTGCATCTGAAATAGAGACAAGAAATATACTAAACACTTAGATGCAAATATTGAAGTTAGATCTAGCATGCTAAAGAGATGAGATGCATGAGCAGCTTAGTGAGTTACAAAACCAAACACAAACTCTCCTTTTTAAACAAGGAGAAACAGGATGCCAAGGGATGAAAATCCCAAGCTCCCCAAGAGAAAGATAAACTTTTATTAATGAGAGTTACAAAGATGCAGAAGTCTTTTGATAGAGACAAAGGCCTTTTGATGGCTTCAGGGGAATTACGAATAACAGTTCTTTTACAATGACCAATCACTCCTCA
This sequence comes from Pinus taeda, assembly GCA_000404065.3. Classification (NCBI taxonomy): domain Eukaryota; kingdom Viridiplantae; phylum Streptophyta; class Pinopsida; order Pinales; family Pinaceae; genus Pinus; species Pinus taeda. The sequence goes on along the minus strand of APFE031721594.1, from coordinate 391,382 downwards.
AACCTCAATATACCCAAAAAAAAAGATTACAAGTCAATAGGTGATAGATTCTAACAACAAATGACTTGCTCCCAAACATTTGAAACTTATATGTAGTCTCCTTACACCAGTGCTGAAAATGCTTTCAACCCAAAACAGAAAACAAAAAGGCTCAAATGCTCACAGTCTGTCAAGAAAATTGCTTAGAAATCAATTAAGCTTTAGTCTTGAAATTATTGAAGTTTGAAGGTGAATTTATTAATAACTCCTTCAAAACAATCAATGTAAATCTTCCTTTTGTCAGAGTTTGGCACAGTTGGGAGGAGACCTTTCCCAAATAGGAGGACTAAAATTCCAGCTCCCTTCAAATGAAATAGGTGACAAGTATATTAGGTCTTTGCTATAAAAGAAGATTAAAAAAAAAAAAAACAGTGATAGAAGGTCCTGCACACAATGTATTAGTAGTTATCCTTGCAAGACAATGAAATTACAGCTCTGGAAACCAATTAAGGACATAGAGAAAACAGCCCTAAACCCTCACGGTTATATCTAAAAATAAAAATAAGAACAAAAAAAAAAAAAAATTCAAAGGGATTTGATAAGGCTTTCAAGGATTTTGGCCTTCAAGAAGAGCAGCGCCCAGACTGGGCAGCAAAAACACAATTTTAAATAGAAAATAACGTGAGGAAAATTTACAGAGGTAAGCTTGAAATTTTTATGGAAGAGCCCTCAGAAGTTAACAAAATTTTTCAGAAGTCAGAAAGGAAGCTATCTCTTAGGGCTTTTGGCCTCTGAAAAGAAAACTCAGTTAGATCAATGAGACTTATGCCAAACAAACTGATGAAAAACCCATAAAATCAATGAATTCAGGTATGCAGTAAGAATATTAGCTTTGAAAAAATTAATTGTAGTAAATATATGATGCCTCTAATGCCTAAACAAGTGATAAACCTTTAAGAAATTTCGATTTTAAAATCTGGAAAGAAACTCTTTGATGCCTACGGTCAACACAGATTTAAACTCGGAAATTGATTTTCAGAAATTTTGATGGTGAATCCCTAAATGCTCGAAAAAAAATAAAAAATAAAAAAATGAAGGGTTAGCATATAATATCACAATTCACAGGTAGAAATGCAGCTCTCTGAAAGAATATCGATGAAACAAGCCTACAAAAGGAAAATTTCTTGCCCAAATTCAAATGATAACCTTTGCACGAAAAATTTTGGAAACTAACAAAACTGAAAAACTCAAATAGAAATCCATTTGAGACCAAGAAAGTGCCTCATAACCCTGCAGCTTCCAGAAAAATGACGTCAAAATAATCTCAAGCCACAAATTTGTAATAAAACCCTTGCTGCCCTGTCAGATATTCGATTTTGCAGAGAAACGTAAGGCATTTAAGGCTACAGCGTTCTCAATTCCAGAATTGAAATCATAAATCCCTGCAAATTTTGGTTTGTGGCTTAAGAGAAGGGCCTGAATTTGATTGCGGCCCTTACAAATTTAATTTATTCCTTTTCAAACCCTGCAAACAAAATAAAGTCTCCACGCGCTCTCTAAACCTACCAGGAAAACAAAATAGATGGCATGTATGTACAATAAATAAATATGGTTATGGGTAGAAATGATTATAGAAAAATTTATTCACAAAAATTACAGAGTTGTCGTAATATTAGCTTCTTAAATAACAAATTTTCAATTAACTATCAAATAAAAACTAAAACTTAATAATTTTCTTCTTTTTTTCCTTTTTTGTTTTGTTATTTTATTTGTTTATTTATTTATTTTTTTATGAAGTTTGAAATATTTACAAATACTAAAGTAAAATACCTACAAATATTATATTTACAAAAAATTAAAACAAAAATAATTCGAATATCATTTACAAACATTTACAATGTAACTAGCTCTTTAAACAACAGATTTATTCTATTGAGCACAATAATTTTAAAAGAGATAAATGAGATAAATAAATTTTTCCTCTAGCTAAGGTCTAGAAACCCTACAACAAATTTGTCAGGTAAATCTTTCAAGTGAAATAAAATGGGCTCTCCTACTGAATTACTCAAGAGTTGGTTAACTTAAACAAAAGCATCCCCTTACGCTTGAGATCTGTTTCAACTTAATACTCTCTACACACCTCAGAAATATTTTGTTAGCTTCAGATGAGACATGAAAAATATAATGGAAGAAAATTCTAGCAACTTAAACAAAAGCATACTAGCCACTTCCAATCCTAAAATATTTTCCAGATCTAATTACCAGTGTAAGATAGCTATACACTAGTAGTTCTATGTAAGCAAATGAAGCAACAAATAAAATTACGTGTAGGAAACTAAGCTCAAGGATTCATTGCCATATCCATAAGAGAAAAGCCACAAATTTTCACCCCAAAGACTTGTGTATTATTATTGCAAAATAGAAAAGCTTCAAGACCAAAAGTCAGAGCACAACATCGAGAGATGATAAAATGAGGAGCATATGCTTCCTTATATAGAAAAAATGAGAGCTCTAGAGGCTTCCAAGTGAATAACGGCTAGTTCCATGAAGGTGCACCATTAAATGCTTGATCCATGTCAAAATGATCTTCACCATTGATTGCTTGAGAGAAAATTCGAATTCCTTGATGTTGCCCTTTTCTTGGTCCAAAATTTTTTTTTTTGACATTTTCTCCTCGAAAAATCCCCATTCTCTTAACCAACTTGGACCATGAATTCGATTTTCATTAAGAAATAGATTTTCCTAGGAATTAATTCCTTTTTTCTAAGCCAAAAATATTTTCTTGCTTGATTTGTGGAGATTCCCCTCTTGAAAAGTGCACATTCACTTTTTAATATTTTTCACTTGGAGAGAATTTATTTTTCTCTCATTTTTATTTGTTGACCAAATTCTGGCTAATTATTTAACCACTTTTTTGCCAGAAAACCAAAAATAAAAATCAATTAATTTTCTGGCTTAGAATTTTAATTTATTTTGGCCAAAAAAATTAATTGATTGGTACTAATGGGTATTAATAATTTATTCCACCCTTATATATTTAAGCCACTGTGTCTAAATATGAGGGACCATGCACCAAAATATTTTTACATCAAGATATTAGAATTAACTCAACCCTTGAAAGGGGGAAACACCTTTAGCCATAGACCCTTAACACCAATTCTGCGACCAATATGATTTAGTGGACCAAGTGACTTGTAACAGAATAATTTAGCCAGTTAGCTTAAATTATTCCCAAATCACTTTTACAAAAAACTCGACTAGAACATTAGGACTCACCTAAGACCTTGACGATAAATTCCACCCTAACTTTGGAGGGAGGCTAGAGGAGAAAACTCTTCCGATCATCTGTATTTTATAAATATGGATGAATCAGTGAGACGAAAAACCTCCTAGGATGAAAATTATCGCCAAAATAATAGGTTTACCTAGGTTGTTACATACGTATATGGTCTTACTAGAATCATTTACATTATAAACATTGCAAAATGGGCTTATAACTCTGATACACTAATGACTAATGAATCCTGGATATTTGACTGCTCAAACATGAAGGAATTCCTTTGCAAAAAAGTGCACTGTTATAGGGTAGTTGACATAGAGTGGTCAACATGTGTCACTGTACTTCGGTTCAGGATTGCAATATAAGGTTTGTCAACAAGGTGATAAATCAATAATTGGCTTAGTGCATGATACTGATATTTAAACGATGAACACTTACAACCATTACCTTATGGTGAGAATCAATGTCATATATTGACAAGAGGACCAAAATCAAGAAACAAAATGAATTTAACTTTTATGTGTGGACAGTTTTGTCCTAGTGACTATAATTAGGCCTACTCTAATTGCCCAACAAATCCTAATCAATCCAAATGAAAAATTGGAACACAAACCCAGAATCTAGAAGTTCCAACACAAACAAATTTAGGTCTGCAATCATTCATCTACCACAAGTTCGAGTGCTCTTCAGGACTAGGGTTAATTTTGGGTTTGTGAGATGAGCCCTAATGAGAGCCAAAAAGGAAAGATTGATGGTCGAGAACTAAAGTAAATCCTCACTCACAAAAAAAAGTAACCTCACCCTAAGCCATGGCCTATTGTGCTTTTGGATAAAGGTCGAAGGTTTGCATTAAGAATTGCACCAGTACTCAAGCGAATCCAAGAAAAGGCAACTATAATAAAAATTCATATAATAAAACTAACCTTAATCCTTCACACTTCCTTTATCAAAACAACCTGTAATGAAAACAGACTCAAAAGTTCCCAACTTCGAACCTTAATTTATTGAAATATCATCGTTGGTTTCTTCTATAATCTCTGCGTTATTTTTACTTCAGAAAGTCCGAATATTTCAGAGTATTCTGACAAAAAAATTCCTTGAATTTTTTATGTGATTTGGGAGTGTATTAAGTCTTCCTTTATAATCTTCTGGAAGGGATTCACAAGGTTTACATTGAAGGGTGAAACATCTTAAAAGGTTTTTTATTTTTAATTTAATTTTCTTATTTTTGAAAAACAAAACCCTCTCATACCTTAGATCAAAAATTAAGATGGTTATTTATAATTTTTGAAAGGCTCTATAAAGATATTCGAGTTCCTATCTTTAAGGTTTGAATTAAAAACATTTTGGAGGTCCCAAAAAGAACAATTATTTTAATATTGTTCTCTTTTCGTTTTTGAAGATTACTTATTTTTCTTAATCGATTATTATTAAGATCTTGAAGGTTGACCTTAGAATGGAGTTTTGACCTTAGGCCTTAGAACCAATGTTGCGAACATCGCGATCAGGATTAAATCGGCAAGGGTATGAAATCGAAAAAATCGTAAAAATCGAGATAAAATCGGCAAAAAGTCGGCAAATTTAAAAGAAAAAGAAAAGAAAAAATACAAAAATCGCAACGAAAAAATCGGAATTAAATCGAATAAATCGTTGATTTAATCATTTCAGCAAAAAAATCACGAACCTTGTATTTGACTTACCCTTTGATTTAAGAACCAAATATTCTAATGTTATTTTAATTCTTGGTGAGGAGTCATATGGTATGATCATTTGACTTGGTTAAGGAGGAGGTGACACATTATGGGGTTTTGACCCATTGATTGGGTTCTTCAACTTCAAACGTGAATATCTCTCAAGCCAAGAGGCATCTCGGGGCTTACCACATATCAACAAAAACATATTTTCGAAGAGAATCTAATGACATAGATCTCCGACCCAAACTCAATGATTTGACCTACCTAAAACCCTCAACAAAGTCGCGGCACATCCTCAATCCAGGGAACCCAAACCCTAGGACTTGGGTTTTTAACCATCTAATAGTATCCTTGCCATCTTGATGTAATCCAACAATTACTAAGAAGTGTTCATTAACCATTTGACATCAATGATTGGTGTTCTTGGTCAAAGTCAAACCCAGTCAACTCCATGGGTTGACATCAATGACAAAACCATCCAACACTAACCATGCCATAAGGAACACCATAAAAAGGAACATCACATTAAGAGTCGCTAGTCTTTCATCTTAGGTTGATGCTTTTCTCTCAACTCTAAGTGGGAGGAAACTTCTACACACTTGGCAAGCAAGCCTTTACAGGGGAAGAAGCCCCAATGGTAGGTCAAACCTCATCCCTTTTGGTTTGATTTTCATGATCAAGTTTCGGATACTAATTGCACCTAATTTCTTCCCAGATAAACTAACTCGCTCCAACAATCAACACTATATTAGATGTGAATCTGAAGATTACATAAATCCAAATGTTCCATCATTTTCTGCCCTGAACTCATGTTTTAACTACAGCGTTCTAGTAAATATATGTTTCTAGGTGATGTTTGAAGGTAGATCTATATTATTAGTATGGAACAATTGATGCACATGCAAGTCTGCTAAACATTATCTCTGGTTTTAACTATTATCTCAATTGCTCGCAATGTTGCAATACTTATTTTGTTAATTTTCCATGAAACCCTGCAACTACTTAGATGAATAATTGAAAACAAAGCAACTAAAAACTAAAACCAAATTTACTCTAACCAAGATATAGAGTTTCTTAACAATCTATAAGAAGTGAAATAAAACACCAGGAAACCCAAAAGGGAAAACCCGTTATCTTTGTTGTGGTACTTTATTGATTGTTCTTGAGCAATTTGATCTATTACAAAGCAATACGTCTCTATGAAAGAGTTATGCTTCTTACTAATCTCAGTTGATACAATTGATCTCCGCTTGCCTTGATCACTGCTTGATCTCAGCCCTCTAGCACACAATTGTTCCCCTGCTAAAGCCTTGACTTGTCTTGCCTCTTGCATGATCCCATCTCCTACTTCTTTGCGCACTGGAGCTCCTATTTCCTTGCGCACTTCTCCTATTTCCTAGTGCACTTGTGGCTCCTATTCTTTAGCGCAATTCAACTCCTCAACTCGTGCACACTTGCTCCTCAAATCTGTGCACACACACAATCTCCTAAATCCTTGTGCACTTGTGATCTCCTATTTCTTAGGACACAAGCTCTCAATTTTGCAATCTCCAAAATCAAAGATGATCACACAAACCTTGTGTCAATTATGTGCCTTTGTCCTCCTCTTTATACACCCAATTCGAGCATGCAAGGAAGGCCCAGTTCAATTTCAGAAGTCAAACGCTAATAGTGAGTTAACTAAGAATAATACTATTTCTCTCGTCAATCAACACTTGGAGTCTTAATGTTAGTTTTTGTAGCATCGGATGTGTTCTAGCCACGAAATTTGGTGGAGAGGCTAGAATACATGGATTCTCCAAAACCCAGAAATTGTTTTTGGAAATTCCACCTAGAGATGACTTAATTAAAATAATTAATCATTTTTTAAATGTTTCCTAAGTCTAAACTTAGGAAATCTGATTAATTAAAGGGTATTAATTAAGTAACGTGAGAATCTTCTAGAAAAAGACATGAATCGAATTCTAGTTAATCTTAGCCATCAATTAAGTTGTAATCATGGTCGTTGATGTCTCAACGAGAGATTATACAAAGAAACTCGATGGGGCTTGGAGAACACACATTTGAGACACCAACAGTTTGATTTCACTAGTAGATCGAACTCCAGAGTAGCAACACTGAGTTGCCAAAGAGAGAGCTAGCGAGTTCGAAGCAGTGAGAGAGGGGCAAGGATAGTAAGGTCGGAGGAAGTTTTTCGTGTTCCGTTGAGTGCATTGCAAAGAGGCAGTGAGCACCACAAAGAGGCAGCGCAGAGCCACGCAGACACAGTGCAGTGCTTCATAGGGGATTTCGTATTCTGCTGGGGAGAAGCAGTGGTTCAGTGCCAGAAGCCGGAGAGAGAGTCTAGAGGCCAAAAGGGTCCATCTTCCAGATAGCAGTTGATCAAATAGCGAGGGAAGCAGTTCCGAGTTGTGGGACACAGTACTGTGTAGGCCGACGCAAGCACTGCGCAGAGGCAGCAGAGAGCAGCTCAACTTGAGCTAAGGTCTGTGTCGGATCGCCAGTGGGAATGACATTTTTCTCACTAGGTTTATTTTCAGTCATTTCTCTGTATGAATTGCTAGATTTGAGCATCCATAGTTTTGTACTCAAATTTACTACTACATAATATTAAAACCCTCGGTTGTTGCACCAGTTTTCCTGAGTTGGGTTTTCCATGGACTTAGTCCAAAAATAATTTTGTATTTGTGTGTGTGCATCTATTCTTCCAGCATTATTTTTCTTTCGCAGTATTTATTTTTTGAAGCCTATGGTGTATTAGTTTCGATATTTACCGTAGAACACAGTAAATAATTTGTTCAATTTATTTAACAAATAGAAGAAACTAAATCAGTTGTTGTAGTAGGATTCAGGGTTAGCCATATTTTCACACTTAACTCGTTCTTACTTCAATCAAGACTGAAGACTAACTCACTCTAACTGAACTTGTAACTGCCACCTCGTTTTGTAGTCAAATTGATGAAGACTCCACTTAATTCAAGCTCCAACTCTATGTTAGAAAATCAAAAAGGCGGAAAGATTTTCTTATATAGATAGTTACTTGTGATTCTTTTATCTTTATGTTCTTCTTTATCTTCTATTTCATCAAGAAATTACCAAAAACAATGACAAGCGGACAACAGATGTAGGTGGATAGCCAAGGCAAAACCCTTATCTAGGGAAAACCCAGTCAACAATTCTTCCTTCAATAGTTTCTCAAGATAATCCAAGACTCTAGACCCAGACAGAGATTCCCTCCACAACAAGTCAACTCTCAATCCTTCTTGCAGATGATAGCCCTTCCAAATCAACTACGACCTAGAAGCTTCAGCAGCAGCAGCAGCTTCAACTCAATAGCAGCTTCGACCCAACAAATGTAGCAACAGCAGCTTCGACCAAACTTGTAGAACTTCGATCTCCCTTGATACACCTCCGAATGGAGTGAGATTTGTCCAAAAATTTCAGTTTTGAGCCCTTCTATCTTACTATAGAAACTCACACTTCTTTCCAGCTTCTTTTCCAGCCCTTAAACAATTTCACACTTTTTCAGTTTCCAGCTTCAAGGATCAAACTGTGTGAGACAGAGATGTGCTTCTCCAAATGAATTCGAACTCCTTGTATTTATAGCCCTTCTGTGAGGTTGAATTACTTGTCTTGAGGCCAACTTGGTGTGGAGGAGAATAAATTCATTTTTTACTCAAAAATAATTCTTTTTATATTATCTGAATGCCCAAGAAGGGTCTCTTTAAATGTATAATGACTCTAATGATTCAAAATAAATCCTAGAAGTCCTCAATGAGGACTTTGACCTAAAACATGATGACCGAAGCATGAAACTCATGCCTTAATAAGTCATAATAATAATATTTTCTTCATTCTTTTGATAAGTACATCTCCAATACATTTATGAATACCAAACCTAGTTACAAATTTCAACAGTCCCTCTTAACTAGGGAGGTATTCTTCAATACAAGTACAAGGAAGATCTCAAAACACATGAACCATGAAGAACTTTAGGCACTGCAATGCCATGGACTAGATTCTTGACCATGGCAATCTATCCAAGGTCCTCTAATAGTTTAGGCACCTTAATGCCTGGACTAGATTCCTGACCAAGGTAATCTATGCAAGGTCCTCTAACAGTTTAGGCACCACAATGACATGGACTAGATTCCTGACCAGGGCAATCTATCCAAGGTCCTCTAACAGTTTAGGCACAGCGATGCCATGGACTAGATTCCTGACCTGGTAAATATATCTAAGTGGGACTAAGATGGACTAAAGCTATCAACCTCTCTACGTACCATCAGGCTTACTTACTAACCATCAACCCGGGGATCTAGGTGCATATCCGAGGTCAAAGCTCCATGACGAACGCCACCCTCCCTACTTCGAGACCTAGACATCAACACAAAGTGTCAGTCAAATGTCCTCCCAGGCAATGTCTCACACAAGGCATCAACTTTCTCAATTGTTTCAGTCGATAACAAATCCTCCTCAATCAAGTAGATCGACAACAAATCTCTCCAAACTTATTAACAATACTAAGCATGTAAAAACATGTTATCAAACTTACAAGAGATTTACATGTACCAACACAACCCCAATTAGTAACAAACTTTCAAATGTACATAAATAGATACAAACCTCTGGGGTCTTCTAAACAACTTGATGTTGCTCCTCAACTTTTCATAGTAGGACTTAGAACTTTTCCCATGAATCCTGACAGAAGATTCCTCAACCATGCAACTCCCTTTCCTATTTTTCATGCAACAACATATTCCAAAATTAGATCTACCTTTTCTTATCTCAATAGCCCTTCAAAATACATTCTCCAAGGTGTCCATCATGACTATGATATGACCTCCCTCTCAACTAGGGAGATGCCTTTCATCCATGCTCCCTCTCAATCTAGGAAGATTTCTTTCATTCAAGCTCCCTTTTATCCTACGGAGATTTCATCCAAGCTCCCTCTTAATTTAAGGAGTTCTATTTCTTTTCTACAACATTGGAGAATCTTTCATGACTTCCATCCTTCTCATCAAAGTTATCACCATCATCATTCACATAATTTTCTTCAACATGCTTATCATATCAACTTTTACTTTACGAGCATCTTCACCATCTTGAAGATTATGTACCTACACAACTTCGATAGCAAGTACAACCAAATCTGTAGAAGCATGAAGTTAACTATATCAGAATCATGAAAGCATTCAACTTTATATATCAGATGCCCAAACTTAATTACAAACAAGAGACACATACTCTTCAACCTATTACTAGAGTTTTTGTCATAAACCCTAGACTACTTTATCAAGACTTTGAGCATTTCATAACAACTTTCATTACATCTAAGGTTTCAATGTTTCTTACAGAGGTATGACATACCCTACTACATCATATTGCAAACCCTAGAAACAATTCAGACAAATGTAGATCTACAATGTATCTAACAATTTTCAAAATTCATATGTTAGACTTCCTACTAGGATTCCATACATACCCTAGATTCCATACTAGAGATTCAACAATCAGAACCAATCACAACTCAATGAACAACATGACTATCTTCTACTAGGGTTTGTTGCAAACCCTAAATTTTCTGAATCAATTATAACTAAGACCCAAATTTCAACAATCTTACACAAATCTCAAATTATCACATAATCATCATATATCAGAGATTTGGACTTCTACTAAGGTTTAACTCCAAAACCCTAGAATTCACAAATATTATCATCCTAAAGAAACAAACTTTGACTAGGGCTTAGTTCCAAACACTGGGACTCATGACCATCAACAATTAGGTCAATTCATATATCTATGATTCCATCATCATGCACAAGCATATCACAACATCTGTTAGTCAAACCCAACTTCACAAATATCAATAAGAGTTAGACATATAACAAACTTGAATAGACTAGCGTTTGAACAACCACACATCCCATGGATTCTAGGACATCATAAGGGTCGTGCTTTTTACACTCTACCAAACCCTAATGTTCTAGGGTTTCAATACAAAACACAACAAACCCTTAATTACCAATACTTCAAAGGTTCGAGATTTCAGACATTACCATTCAACCCTAACAAGTTAGGGTTTCCATAACCATACCAAAACCCCAAACAAGACATTATCAAAGCATCAGTCAGTTACTTTAGGCTTCATCAAAACATCAGACATTTTCTTTCAACAATAACCCTAAGTAGATTAGGGTTTCACACATAATCATCGACATACCCTTAAGTTAGGGTTTTTCATAATGAACTTTTCTAGGGTTCCACAGGAGCAATCAAAGATATGAGGAGGGTAGATTTATCTAATGATGAATCACCCAATCAATAATTTTTAATATTCAGAAAAGCTAGACACAAAGATGTTAGTAATAGCTTATCAAGAATGAATATGGAGAGAGCAAAGCTATTCAAAAACATACCTCAAACCTTGTACTTCCAATGCTTTGTTTTGTGAGACCTTCTACCTTGAGTCTTTAACAAGTTTTCCTAGAAAAGGAAAATAAGAGGAGAAATGTGTTTAGTATTCTATGCAAACAAAACCAAATAAGTAAGGAAAACTAAAAATGAAAATGGTAATAAGATACTTATCTTTGGAGGTTGATTAGGGCTCCAAGCTTGAGGGATACCTATAATCTTAAGAACAAATAAAAATGTTTTTCCAAAAATATTTTAAACCTAAAAACTAGAAATCAAAAAGAAATAACACAAGCTTAGATCAAAGGACTTTAGTAATGCAAGTCCGTTAGATCCAATTCTTCGGGCTTAGTCTTCTTTGGAGATCCTTCTTCAACTACATTGGCTTGATTCCTTCTTCTTTTCTTGTTCTTCATATTGTCGGGGCAATCACTTTTATAGTGGCGCATCTTGTGGCATTGGTAGCATTATATCTTGGACATATCAACCTTCTCTCTTGGCCCTCTTGACTTCTTGGAGTGTCCTTTCTTGTGAGAGGCACAGTAAGCATTTGACACATTTCCTTCTCCGTTGTTGGATACTAATCAAATTCTCATTTCTTCTTGGGTGCAAGCATTCCATAATTGTTCAAAGGTGGGAGCTTCTTTCCAACTATTGAGACCTGAAGCAAAATAGTGCAATGATTACTAGCTCCTTCTCAGGTACTATTTCATCTATGGCTTGAAGTTCATCTCTAATCCTTGATACCCTTACAAAGAAGGAAGCCATAGTATCTTCATTTGTCATCTTAGCAGTTCTTAACTCATTCTTCAAACTTGCTACTTGAGCAATATTTTTTATAGTGAATAATTTTGTCAATGCTTCATACATTTCTTGAGCATGGTCTATATTGGAAATGTATGGGACAAGCTTGTCCTTAATGCTTTCTACCATCAAATTCATAGCCAATATTTCCAATTCCCTATACTTCACCTTGTCTGCATCACTAGATTCTTGGGTAGGTTTCTTTACCTTCCCTCTGACCACATCCAAGACCTTGTTCTTTTCAAGAATGAGGTCAATCCTCTTCTTCCAAGATCTATAGTTTGATGCTCCTTCCAACTTGTTCTCAATCTTTAATGTGTTAGACATTTTCCTTGAAGATAGTGAGCTTCTTCTCTTATAAGAGCTCCTTATATGATCCCTGGATCAATCCTTTAGATTCTTTCTAGTAGATACTCAAGACTGCCTTTTTCCTCCTTTACCTTAGCTCTAATACTATGTTAGAAAATCAAAAAGGCAAAAAGATTTTCTTATATAAATAATTACTTGTGATTATTTTATCTTTATGTTCTTTATCTTTTAGTTCATCAAGCAATTACCAAAAACAATGACACAGGGACAATAGATGTAGGCAAACAACCAGGGAAAAACCCCTAACTAGGGGAAAACTCAATCAACAATTCTTCCTTCAATAGTTTCTCGAAATAATCCAAGACTCTAGACCCAGAGAGAGATTCCCTCCACACCAAGTCAGCCTTCAATCCTTCTTGCAAATGATAGCCCTTCCAAAGCGACTTCAACCTAGCAGCTTCAACCGAGTAGCAGCTTCGACCCAACAGATGTAGCAGCAACAGCTTCGGCCTGGAGTCAAATTTGTCCCAAAATTTCGGTTTTGAGCCCTTCTATCTTCCTCTAGAAACTCGCACTTCTTTCCAGCTTATTTTCTAGCCCTTAAATGATTTCACATTTTTCCAATTTCCAGCTCCAAGGATCGAACTATGTGAGAGAGAGATGAGCTTCTCCAAATGATTTCGAACTCCTTGTATTTATAGCACTTCTGTGAGGTCGAATTACTTGTCTTGAGGCCAACTTGGTGATCCAAGTCTGGGTATGACAAAGGACCCTTCCAAGACCTTTTACTTCCGTGATGTGTTAAATTGCATTTTTAAAAGAACATAAGTGAATACATGTGCATGCTATAAAGAAGAGGAACATGTCAATCATCAACAACATAAAAAACATAAGTCGTTGATAACGGAGTTCGTCCAGGAGGGACTACGTCTCCGGGCCCCAATGTCAAGATGGTGTAGGCCGCTACATTAAGTGTTGTCAATAGTGATGATGTACATAAGAGGTGATGTCATTATCATACAAGGAAAATGCCCTCGCGCAAGAGTGGCTCCAAGAGATGTTCCACTACAGGAACTCTCAGTCAAAAGATTCCTATTAGTATGACACAAACTCATGCATGATGATAATGAGAATCCCGCCGACATGGCATAAAGGGATTTCAATGCAAACATGCATGGCGACAACATGAGTATCCCATCAACATACAACAAAAGAATCTCGAATAAAACATGACGAATCATGACATAAGTAAGAAAACAAGTACATCACACAGATGACTCCGCATCATATCATACAAGAATTATGAAACACGTAAGAAAACAAGATCCCACATCAAACATCAAATAGGGATCCGTGCAGCACAATGCATAGCAAAAGAAGTATATGAACACACCGCATATACCTCACATCCAGGGACCATCTGAAGAAGTGGATGTCAAACTGCTGATGTTGTTCATGCCATCAATCTCATGGCGTCGAATCTCATGGAAATCGTTGCTCGCACATGAATACTGACACTTGCACTCCACTTAAAAAAGTGACAGAAAAATAGAATGAGAAAATGAAAAATCTGAATGCACCATCAAATTTGTGGCACCAAATAGTGCAAAATCGACTGTCAAATTTCTGAATTCTGATAAAATGAAAATCTGAGGCTTAAGGAATCTTTTAGATTCCCCTAGATTCCTCAAAGATTCCCTCCTCTGGGTCCTCTGCAAATCAGCTGCTCAGATCAAGAAACTCACTGCGCCATCAGGTTCGTGTCGCAGAGAGGTGTAAGATCGACCTAAAGTTTGTCCAATTTGCACACTGCGGAAATTTCACCCTCCTGAAAATCTTGCTCAGTCATGGTTCCACCTGCATAAAAATTAATTAAAAAAAATCGTCTCGAATTCCCTGCCCGCTCCTGGTTCCTCCATGCCTAGGCACACTGACGAAATGAGCGTTTATATAAATTTTTCTAGGCAGATTAAACAAGGAATGTCGTTTAGGTGGCTTGGTATGATGTCTGAGTTATAAGGAGGAGGTCGGGTGGTCAAACCCCGACCCCTCCATTTTAACACATTTCCTGTTTAAAAAAAACCGCATTATAGTTTTTGTTGGGGGTCGGGTCCGCATTGGACGGCCCGCCCCATAACCCCCGCAGCAAATGTCGTGCGTTAATTTTTTTTTGAACGGTTGCATTAGTGGCACGTGGTTGGTGTATTAAAAGGTTGGTACGTATCATATGGATTCGACGTGGGTTTGGTGTGACATGGAGCTGCCACACGGTGGCGGGCCAGCCCATGTGGTTGGCGCGAGCTCGATACCCGTCAACCTCCCATTAATACATATGGTATATAGATATGGTGAGGTGTGGGGTGGTGGGGGTGGTGGCCCACCACCTCCTTTATATAGATATTTTTTTTAAATAATAAGGCCATTTCAAAAATTCCGAAAATTGGCCACAGGAGACATTTTATCGAGGCGACAATTTCACCCGAAATCCGGCCGGAGTTGGCCGAATTCTGTCTGCCGGAAAAGTTCAAATTGTGTCTTTGTTAATCCAGCCCAGTGAGCAAAAAGTCAACCCAACTTTGACTGCCTCTATCTTCCTCATCTAGACTCGGATTGACGAACCATTCACACCACCGCGATCACGACGACAATATCTTTAACATGAACCTATTTCGAGCATAATCCAAACACCTTGATTTTTGACCCTTCCTCAGTCCTTTTTCTCCTGTGCGTGTCTCTGGAGCCACCTGGATCACTTGGTGTGGAGGATAATAAATTCATTTTTGACTCAAAAATAATTCTTTTCACATGATCTGAAAGCCCAAGAAAAGTCTCTTTAAATGTACAATGACTCTAATGACTCAGAATAAATCCTAGAAGTCCTCAATGGGGACTTTGACCTAAAACATGATGACCCAACCATGAAACCCATGCTTTAATAAGTCATAATAATAATAATAAAATATTTTCTTCATTCTTTTGATAAGTACAGCTCCAATACATTTATGAAGACCGAACCTAGTTACAAATTTCAACACTCTATGCATGCATCTTGATGATAATTCCAATAAACTGGAAATAAACCCATCCTAACTGATGCCTTAACTCATGAGCTCGCAGTCATGCTGAGAGAAAGACAAATCGAGGTCTTCACTAGCTAAGGCACAAGCCAAAGACCTTTACTTGCTACATTTTCAACATATTTCACATACATCTTAATGTTTCTCTTTGAAAGTGGAATGATCTTACCTTAGGCGAAATATCATAGGGCACTCGTCTGAATACTCTATTTACAAAAAATGTTGTGTCCTTGAATGTTGGTTTGAGTTTTTGTAATCATGGCATCATATTAACACTCACTCCTGAATGTTTTTCTGAGTAATAACTAAACTTTCATTTGAACTCGCATAATGCACAAACACACAAAGTTTGACAATCTTGTAATATGCCATATTCTCTTGTGCATCTATCTTTAAAGATCCATTAAAGAATCAATTTCCTCCCATTGTTTTACAGTTTACTTATGGTGATTGAGCTCTCAATACACTCTTTCTTCAGGAATGTGAAATGGTAAATGCTTACAGCATTATCAGAATGATATATGCACATGCAAGTCCGCTAAACATTATCTCTGGCTTTTACTATAATCTGATTTGCTCACATTGTTGCACTAGTTATTTCACATACATCTTAATGTTTCTCTTTGAAAGTGGAATGATCTTACGTTTCAGTAACATATCAATAGGTCACTTGTCTGAATACTTTATTTGCAGAAAATGGTGTGGTCTTCAATGTTGGTTTGAGTTCTTGTAATCATGGCATCATATTAGCACTCACTCCTCAATGTTTTTCTCAGTGATAACTAAACTTTCAAATGAACTGACATAATGTTCGAATGCACTAAGCTTGACAATCTTGCAATACACCTATTCTCTTGTGCATCTGAATCTTAAATCTCTGATAATCAATTTTCTCCCATTGTTTTACAATTTACTCACAGTGATTGAGCTCTCAATATGCTATTTCTTCAGGAATGTGAGATGGGAAATGCTTACAGCATTGCTGTCAAGTTTATGCATTCGGGAAATTTTGAGGCCTAGAATGGACCTCCTAAGGAAAATAATAAAATAAAAGCTAATGAGTTTTTAAAGATTTATTTTTTATTGTCATTTCAACTTATCTCATTATATTTTTATTCAAATGACTCGCATTATGTACAAATGTGCTAAGTTTGACAATCTTGGAATACCCCTATTCTCTTGTGCATCTAAGTCTTTAAAGCTCTGTTAAAGAATCAATTTCCTTCCATTATTTACAATTTACTTATGGTGATTGAGCTCTCAATACACTATTTCTTCAGGAATATCAGATGGCAAATGCTTACAGCATTGTTGTCAAGTGTATGCATTAGGGGAATTTTGAGGTCAAAAATGGGCCTCCCAAGGAAAATAATAAAATAAGAGCTAATGAATTTTTGAATACTATCTTTTTATTGTGTTTTTGACTTATCCCCTTATATGTTTATTCACATGTCAAATGTAGGCACTAGTTGGATGAAGAATTAAATTCCATATCCAACGAATACCCACTCTATATACTTTTGACTAGACCAACACCAAGATAAATTGAAAATAAATGAAAAAGACGTGTTTCTAATTCTGCGTCCAGTGAGTGCATACACTTGATATTTGAATAAATCTATAAGAAGATAAGTCAAAATGACATTTTAAAAAAAATAGTTTTCTTTTTTCCATCCAAAACTATTTCCACCTGGGGAAGACATCATCATCTTGAATCCTATTGGTCTTTTTAAAGTTGATTTTCATAGTACAATTTTTGTTTTGAGGCCTACTTTTTACAACAAAGTTCCCCTAGTGATCTGTTTAAAGATTCAATTGCAGAAAAATTATTCTAAGTATTGTGATGAATTAATGCCAACAGTGCTTCATAGCTTGGATTTAAACTTATGAACGGCACACTTTAAACGAATGTCAAATATCAGACATAAAGCTGGGTGTTAATCTAATTTTGATGAGTCTATGGATATCAGCACACATTACCTTTTTTACAACAGTACCGTTATATCTATGGGGTAGTAATGCATAATGATCTAGTATTCTTCTTTTTTTCACAACGTACTTTCTTTTCTCAAACGCATGATCATCATGAGTATATGATCCATGTTAGTATTTCATTTGCATATTTGTAATTTAAATCTTTCATGGTTAAACAGTTCTACTTTTTTGAACTGTTTTGTGTCGTATGGATCATTAATATGACATTGAACCCACAAAAATCTCATTGCTGCTGTGGGAAGAATCTCGTAAGATTTTCTAATAAGTGTTTCACTAATCCGTTGTGACATGACAATAACATTTCAAAGTTGACATTCATTTGGCATTTGAACATTATATGTTTGGCTTTATAAACATTGGACATCAATTAATTAAATCAGAATCACCATTGGGGTTGCACTTTACCCTTGAGAAGTTTCTTGTCACCAGAGCTTAGATTAGCATCCCTCAAAGCAAGTTAGTGAAATAAAAAAAGGTGATTTTTCCCCTATTGGGTTAGTTTTCCGGGAATCCCCTGTTGGTTTGGATCAATGTTTTAAAACTCCGATTCGGCTGAGGGTCGACTCCGTCTCGGTATCGACTTGGCCGGCTCGATTTCAATGACTCGGTCGTTGTAAAAAATACATTAAATATTTATTTATTTTATAAAAAAACATAACTTTAAAGATTTTCATTCATGTTTCGAAACACACAGCATTAGAATATAGATAGAAGACAACATATGATCAAAGCAGGCTCATGTATATATCAATTATATCAAAATGGCACCCAGTGGACTGTCCAATGCATACATGATGATGATATAGAGATCAAAACAAAAACACATAACCAAGGAGGCTAGAAATGGCCTCTACAACAACAGTAAACTGTGACCAATACCACTGGCTAGTGGCGTCACTAGCTACTGCTAGAGGAGCCAAGATTATCTGGATCAACCTCTGGATCAGAGTCAGACAGGGGGCCCCATGGCTCCTCCTCATCATCATCTCCAACTGCAACTGTAGAAGTGGTAGCACTAGCAGGATGTGTAGCAGCTGCAAGCTAAGATAGACGAGATATGTGCTTCTGTCGTGGCTCCACAGAAGAAGCGCCTCCAACTGGAGGACTTGGGGCTACCCCTGACGCTGGTACAAGTGGATCAGGATCTACACTAAACTAAACATTATGTTTGAGTGTTGCCTCCACCTATAAATCCAAATCAAGATCCTCATCAGAATCAAACTACGTTGAATGACTCTCCACTACCCAATCTGATGTTGGATCAATGTCTTCCAACACGATGGGATCTGAATCAGGTCTTTTGTTCAGCAATTGGTTGCGTCTGAGCTAGAGGTTGTATTGGACATAGACTAGATCATTTAACTGTTTTTGATCCAAACAGTTTCTCTTCTTTGTGTGAATCCTCTCAAAGATAGACCAATTGCGCTCACACCCAGTAGCACTACAAGTTTGACTCAAAATACGAATTGCAAACCTCTGCAATTCAGGACAATGGCTACCAAAAGCCTCCCACCATTGTGCTGCAAAAAACATAGGAGTGCAATGAGTTAGCTCAACAAAATCACAAATTATATCCAACTTTCAAATTATAAACGATTTAATGAAATAAGTACTAAGAATTTGAAAATTGAAATCTTTGTTTACCTGGCTCATCTACTTCCCTTGCAATCTTTGCTAGGTTCTTCCCAAAGGTACCTGAGGCACTGTTGAAGGTTGTGGCCTATCAGTGTATCTCTAGCTGATCACACTCCAATGGGATCATGCGATCAATGCAGTCAATCAATCCATCTCTAACCTACTCCTTCAAAGCTCCTGTCGCCTTAGCTTTATAATGATACCATGGGTTCAAAAAATACCCAGCTGCATGTATAGGGCGATGGAGTTGATTGTTCCATCTTTCATCAATGATTGCCCAAATGGGCCCATACTTAGCCACTTTATCCTTGTATGCTCTCTTTATTTGCTCCTTTGCTTGATCCATAGTCTCATAAATGAAGTCCATAGCCAATCTTTCCCCATCCACCAACCGCAACACCTTAACCAATGGCTCAACAAACTTCACAATCTCTGTTGCCTTTCTCCAAAATATTTCTTCATTAACTTTCTTTTTCAATTCTTTGCCTTCCAGTTTGTGAGACCACTGGATTTGATTCCATTCTTCGCTGGAAAAAATCTTTTGCAAGTTTCTATGTTGTGAAAGCATAGATTGCAATGTCAAAAAATGAGTAGCAAATCTTGTGATGGCAGGCCCAATAATATCCCTGCCGGTTGTGTGTTTTCTCATCAGGCTCAAAATCTATGAATGATTGTAGATAAATTTTGTTATGCTTTTGGCATGATCTACAGTATTTTTGACCCAATCTAATTTGCCAATATCCTCAAGCATGAGTTCTATGCAATGTGCAGCACATGGGGTCCAAAAGATGGTTTTATGCTTTTCCTCTAACAATTTACCAGCAAGAACATAGTTAGAGGCATTATCTGTGATGACTTGAACAACATTAGCCACCCCCACCTCCTCAACAACCTCATCCAATAGCTGAAACAACAATTGTCCATATTTTACCTTATCAGATGCATCAACTAATTTTAGAAACGTGGTTCCCTATGGGCAGAAGATAAGAAAGTTCATGATGGTACGGTTTCTTTGATCAGTCCATCCATCTGACATGATGGTACAACCTGTTCTTGCCCATGATTCCTTGAAATCTTTCAAATACTCATTAATGGAGGCAATTTCTTTCTGCAAACGATACCCCCTTAGCTCATGCATAGTAGGGCCTTTGAAGCCTTTTCCAGCAGCATGTATGGCATCAAACATAGGCTCATAATATGGTGAACGGAAAGCATTGAAGGGGATATCAGCATCATACCACCATTTAGCTATGTAGTCACAAGCAGTCTCCCTCAATTCTTTCTTCCAATGGTCATCTAAAGTGGGCTGCAAATGACTTCTACTAGGTTGAGGACCATGTGCATCTGATGGAGAGGAGGGAGTGAAATAACTTTTGATATTCATATCACCCTTTTTCATTTTACCCTTTTCCTTTTCTTGAATTGATCCAGGTGGATGTTGGTGGCCACCCACCTATCCCATTTGGACCCCCACATTTGTCTCTTTCAGTTTTTCAGTTTCCGTAAATGTAGCACAATTTACTATTTTTAGCAGTTTTTTCGGGTCCTGAACTT
>APFE031721594.1:353063-369945 GCA_000404065.3 Pinus taeda | reverse complement strand
TGTTTGCCGTTCCAACAATGATAGTTCTCGAATAGATCTTTCTAATGAGCTATTGTACGCGTCAAACGGAGATCGTATGCCAAAGTTACGACCCCGGGAAATTGATGTACCAATTTACCCAAAACGGGGCCCACAATTTGGCGTTTCATCTTCTAAGGGTCGGTTTTGGAATGTGAAGGGTTTACCATTGTTTCTCAATAATAAATAGGCCTTCGAGCCTCATTGTAACACAAGTTTGGAACAGTTCAGAGACATGTAGCCGCACATCTCTTCTCAGAGATAAGCTACCATAGTCCTAGCTGGTTTACTTCCAATTCTGGTTGTAAGCATATTTCGGTATTTTCCATTAATGAAATGAAGTGTTATTTCCGCTGCATCTCTTTATTTATGGTTATCGCATCTCTGTATTTATGGCTATCTCTGTAATCTATTGCGTTCCTATTTAAATCCGGATCATGAATAGACTCAAAAGAGGGAGGAACATATCGAAAGGCGTTGGATGCATCAGTACAAGGGATAGAGGAAGAACCTTCAAAATCAAAATGGGGGTTGGTAGCTAGCATTTTTTGTATATTCCTCTTTCTCCCAATTTCAGCCTCTAACTCTTTTTGCCTAGCCTTATTTTCTTTAAACTTCTCAAAGTTGGCTAACAAATCCTTCCTAATCTCCCCAATTTTTGGTGAGGTACATGGAGTAATTTGGCCTCTAATCCTCGCCAAGTGTTGTTTCAGCCTATTAATGCCCCCAGGACCTTCCTTAATTTTCCTATGGCAAAATTTGCAATGCATTTGACTATCAACCATTTCAACATATGCCCAAGCAGCATCTTTCACTCTAGGTGCCATTTTTTGACTTGGAAATGAAAGCAAACAATCTGAAAATGAAAACAAAACAAAAAAACATTGATTCAATGTTTCATTTCTTTCACAAAAAAACACTCTTTAGGATTTCTAGATTTGCACATAAAATTTAATAAGCAAAAACAAATTTTTACAAGTGAAAAAAAATGCGTCCAAGCACAAACTGCCTCCTCAAGCTTGCTCCAAGAAACCAACTCCTCAATGCTGCTCCAAATGGCTGCCCAAGAAACTCCTCACTCCAGCTACAATGCTTGCCCAAGACTCCTCACTGCTGCTCCAAAAACAAACTCAACAACTCCTCACAAACTCTCACTGAAATTTTCACTCAAATGCATGAGATGGCTGTGAGAGAATGAGAGGAGTTGAGTGGGTTAAATAGAGTTTAGGAGAGGGGAATGGACCCCAAAGACCAAATAGGCAAACTTCAAACTTGTTTGGACTCCCCCAAAAAAACTTATTTTTTTTAAAATCACAGTTTTCAGGTTTGTGTGGGTCACTGTCTCTAACTCGACAGAGTTATTGCAGGCTAGGCCGAGCCGGTCGGGTTAATACCGAGCCGGCCGAGTTGTTAGACAACTCGGTCGGCTCGGTATTAACCCGGCCAGCCGAGCCGAATCCAAGGCCGAGTCACAGTTTTAAGACCTGGCTCGAACCAATTCGGCCAAGTCGGTTCCGAGCCGGCCGGTTTTGAAAACAGAGGTTTGGATTTGTCCAAACCTGAAGAGTGGAGTGAGTCACTAAGTGACAGATAATGACCACTTGATAGTGTACTTAGGCCTTCCCTTTGAGTGAAGTTAGGGCTTTTCCTCTAGGGAGTGTCTCAGCGGTTACAGGTCCATCTTAATTCTAGCAGCTACATAATTTGCCAGAAGGCTAACATAAACTAAGCTTCTATTGTAATTGCGAAGTTGCAAAAAATTTCTAGGATTGGTTTGTGGTAGCATATCACACTCTGCTCATTTCCTCCTTTATTGGAAGGGTATCATCATTGAAGATAAGCAGATTATTAGAAGCGAACTCAATGGGGTACTATTAGATTAGCAGGCATCTTCTTCTTATGGAAAAGACAATGTTGAGGCACTTTCAATGGGGAAAAGGTAACAATTTACTTGGGGGAAGTTGTACTCAGTGGGATACTATTAGATTAGCAGGCATCTTCTTCTCATGGAAAAGAATATGTTGAGGCACTTTGAATGGGGTAAAGGCAAAAATTTGGCAATACAGTTTGCAACTAGGACAGGAATTTTCAATAAGGATATTGACTCTCTTGATGTTATAGCCAACGCGAACATGGTTTCCCTCACTGCTTATGTAGTAAAGGGAAAAAAACTTGCCCCTACTCTAGATAGCAATGTATTATTATACGATGCACTTTCTTCTGTGCACAAATAAAAGATAAAATGCAAATATTTTAAAAGAAAAAAAAGTTAAATATGTACACAGATGAAACAATCTATCATGAACTATTCAACCAAAGGCATTCACCTGTGCCATATATAGGATCTAGGGATTTAAATGTCACAGACGAAATTGAAATGTGTTTCTTGCATTTGTTTGGTGTTATCCCATTCTAAGTTGAGATCTGTCTACTGCTCTATCACTACATAATGTTTATTTCAACCCAAGCATAGCAATGTAACTATGGCATGTTCTTTCATTATAGAATGCTATATAACCAGTAGAATTGAGGGAGTTTATAGAAGAAATTGAGGAATTCAAGTTACTTTTAAGTTTTCACAAGTGACCAAAAAGTATTAAATGCTACTAGTAAATAACAAAGCATTGATGTCTGTACCATTGGAATGTCTTTTGCACAGGCTAAGTGTCTAGCATGCAGGAAAGCTTCCTCTTTAGGTGCTTGCTCGCAAGAAGCAAGTATTATGACTTCTTTCCTAAGTTTTAGCGTGGGAAAAGAAAAATAATTAATTTATTGATTAATGTTGGCTATTGGGCTAAAGTTTTTGAAGATAGATAATCTAATTATTTAATTGACTCGGATCTAATCTCCACCATTGATCTAAGTGGGTTAGAAATTAATCCTAGCCCTCTATCACCTTGGAGATTAGGGATTTCACTTAAGTGAAACTATGAAGAGAACCAACGGGAGAAGATGGAGACCCATTGCATTTTTGAGGAAGGGATTTTCTCACGAGTGAGAGAGGCTCAAGTTACTAAGGAGAAAGAGGAAAAAGTGTGCAGCAAATTTTTGGAAGAAGAATTTGTGAGGACCGAGAAGCTTGAAGGGGGCCAAGACTTGGAGGATAGAGAGAGAGATGGCGAAAAACCTAAGTAGGCCAACACTGCAAGAGAGGACCGAGATTTGTAGCAGGTGAGCCAAGACTTGAAGGCCAAGTTTTCTTGAACAGGCCAACAATTCCAATCCACAGGCTGTACAGCTAAGATCAGTGTTGTGAAAATCGCTATAATATCACGATAAATTGAAATAATCACGATTTTTTCGTTGTCTCGATAAAATCGCGATAACTATACAAAATAATCGCCAGAATTTTTTTTTGCCGATTTTTATTGAATTTATTGCGATAAATTGAAATAATCACGATAAATTCGAATTTATCGCGATAACAATCGAAATTATCATGGGGGTCTCCGGCAGCGAGGTTTTATAATTTTTTTTGGTTTTTTAAGGGATGCTAAATGTTTGAAATGCAATTTTTTTTTAAAGAAACAAATAATTTTTGAGTGGGGCAGCTTAATGATCAAGTCTAGGCCCTAGTATTGATATGCTATTCATGGTAATGTTAAATTCTTAAAGTAAAAGTGGCATTCTCCTTGATCTTCATTTTCATCCTTTTACTTAAATTTTTAACAATACCATGAAATGAATTAGGATGTTTGAGAGTGGTTCTGGCCTCATTGGATTTCATATGGAGAAAGTAGAATTTTAGATTTCATTCAAAATCCAACAGACTTATTAGTTTTTCAGGATTTCAGGATTGGGAGATTGTAATGTTTCCAGGTGACACCACCTGCCCAGGCTACCCCTACCACCAGTAGAGGACATGGTCTACCTCCTATAGCTCCTACTTCTAGTTCTTCAGCTTCTAGAGCATAGCAGACTCCACCAGCACCATCATCTACATCTAGAGGGAAAGGGAAAGCTGTGGCATTTTCTCGCAAGAGGGACAGAAGAAATCAATAGGATTAGACTTTAGTTATTTTCTTCATTTTATTGTGTATGACATTATGACATGATAAGATACATTATTATATTTTTTGTTGATATTTTGAGGCTGAGTTGGGACTCAGGAGTCAGAACTTACTATTCAGGACACGATTCAATGTTATGTGTGATTTTAGCACTAGAAATTATATTAAACATCTTATATATTAGTTCTTTTATCATATTTACGTGTCAATGTATTTATTTTATGTTGTAGATGTTTTAGATATTAAAAAAATTGAAAAAAAAAATGAAAAAAATTGAATATTTTTGTACCAAACAATTATTTCCCGATAATTCCGATTTTTTCCTCACGCCGATATTATCCCAATAACGGTTAATGCAACATTGGCTAGGATGACCGAATTTTTACAGGTACAGACCGAGATCTATCAGGAACAATTCATCTTCCTCAGCGGCCATATTTCAAGGGCCGAATTCTTCCATGCACCAAAAATCTTAGGGCCAAATTCCATGTTCTAATATTGCTGTATTTTCTGTGAAATTTCTCTCTGGGACTAGGCACTAAAAACTTTCCAGATTTGATAGAAAGTGAAGGGAGATTTATTGGGCAGAATTTCTGCTGTCTTGCAGTGATTTTTTATTTAATTTTCCACTGCATAATTTATTTCTAAACTTGAGAACAACAGTGCATTTATTTTCATAGTTTCAGAATTAATTTGAACATAAATTATTTTCTAGGTAATAAAAAATATTGTGATAAAAAATAAATCAGATTTGGTGTTAAAAGTTCAACACACAAGTGCATCAAACATTTTTATCCATAATGCTTACAACTGACAAGTAGTAGTCAACAAGATTTTGAATTCAGGAAATATGATAAATCAAATGGGAGCAAAAGCAATAAGAGAACGCCAGTTATGAGCAGGTTTCTGGCATTTTGAAGTTTCATCAAAATTTGAATATATCATAGCTCAAAATTTTAGAAAAAGATGGAATCTAAATAACCCTTCCATTTGTATCTATACCTATAGCTCTAATTTTGACATTCATTCCAAACAACACTCTCAAACAAAAATTATCAGCTCCTGGCAGACAAATACCAAGAACAATGCCACAATATCAGGCACTCTTACAGGCAGTGAATAACCCAAAATACCTTCATATCAAGCTCAACAGTTGTAAGTTGTTGCTCTGCAAACCGCCGCTTTAGAGATAAAACTTCAATCAACAAATCCTGGAAGACAAATGGAATTTACAGTTAAATTTACAGGTACACTAAAAACTACTGTATCATGTGTACAGAAAATTCTGATAAAATTATAATCAGGGATTCAAGCTTCCCTTGCAAAAACTTTATAACAATCAACAAAATAGCTCTTTTACTGTCATTTCACCTTCATTTCAATTGCCTTTCTGAAGCGCTGCAAATTTAGTTGGACCATTAGATCAGTAAGCTTAGATATAGTTGTTTCCATGTCTTCTTCTTTCTCCATTGACTCAAGCTTCCTCCTACGTTGATCTAAAAAAGATCACATAAGAATTATAAGAAGGTTACTAAACAATGGCACTTGGCTACATTTATTTATAAAAGCCCTCTTAAAAATATTTTCTTAATCCCAAAGACAAGGTGCATATGCATTCTAGTAGGTGTCGACGTGTATGATAGTCTTTCACATTCAAAGATGTATACCTATCCGATTGGCCATCTCTTGTTGCTTCCGTCGCTCTAATCTCACAGTATTGACCATTTCCTCCTGAAATTCAAAATAAGACTTTAATCTGAAAATAGTCCTCACATTGGCGATGTTTATATACCAGTACTCGATGTTTTCATCTAAAAGAAAATCAAAAGTGATGATTATTTACCAGCACTTGATGATCATCTAAAAGGAATCAAAGCTAAAAACAAACATGCATTCTATTTTAATTTTTTAGATCCTACCCTCTTCCTGTGTAGCTTTGCCGCTTCATCCTCCAAATGCCTTTGTTCACTTGATATTCTCTTAAGTTCCTCATCAAGTTTTGCAATGTGCTCTTCAACCTCACTCCTCCTGTGATTCAGTTCATTGATTTCTCTCACATCCACATCTGAAACAAATCCTCCACAATAAGCAAAACAAGTTGACTAAAGACAACCATCTAAAATCGAGTGAGTAGATTTAACCAAATGTAGGTGGACACTAAGATGCCACTTACTAGAAGCAAAGAGGCGTGATCCCTGTACTGGATTTACACTTGCTGACACATGGCCTCCATACCGAGAAATAGACCAACGGTAATGGTTTTCAGGAGTCCATAGATCCATCACTCCTAACTTGTTTGCCTCATCTGCTCTACGGTTTGTCACCTCTGAGCCAATGAACTACAAGGAGAAAACAATAAAATTCAAGCCAAAAAAAAGACAATTTGAATAAAATGATTAGGTTCAGGCTTTTCTTCTTCATTGCCTCATCCACACCTCGACCAGTTTCAGCATGCATGTTAGGCTTTAGCTGATTCTAAAAAACAGTGTATACATGTTGGCTGATTCTAAAAGCAGTGTGTTTCTGAGACTCCTGTTAGAATTTTGTAGCTTCAGTCAGTATTCAAGTCAACAAGTCAAGGGGAAAATAAAATATTATTTTAAGGTTCATGTAGGCTCCAATATGACAGGTCGGCCCCATCTCTTGAAGGGGTTTGACCCTTGGTCAAAACCCACTTAATTTGACTCATTTATTGGCAATTCAACTTCCTGATTTAGCATATCATCACCACCAACTCAGATCTGATCAAGAAGACTTCTGTTCACATGTGCGGAGGAAGAAATCACCTGAAGTTGACCAATTCTATATCTATTTGACCAGTGTTGACTTTTCTGGGCTGCATTGACTTGGAATCTTTGACTGGATGCTGACCGAATGTCTGGGCAGAATTCTGGGTGTTGACTGAACCTGTTCGACCAGCATTGACCGCAGGTCAACTGAGGCAGTTTGACCGATGGTGCAGGGCTGAAATTCAGCCTGTTAACCAGATCTGACCAGCATAACAGAACTCTGGAATTCCTCTCACCTTTGACTAGGTTTGACTTATGCGTTGGTGTGGTCAATTTCACCAAGTTTGACTGGGAAAATTCAGATTGTATTTTTTATTGAATTGGACAATTTCTCCTAAGAAAAGATTGTTGGGTTTTTCCCGGGTTTGGGTTCTCCCAAGATAGATTTTGTGTCTCTTGTGCATCTTTATTTTACTGTGATCTCTACTGCCCTACTGATTTATAGTTGAATTTTATGAAGGATAATTGCTTAATGATCCAGAAAGTGCTACAGTGTGATCATATTGTTGGAATTAATTATCTGGAACAGCAAATTGTGTTTGTCTTAATTGCACTTGTAAAATCAACATGGTATTAGAGGTTTGGTGAAGGAAAGGGCATTGAGATCACTCTTGAAGACACTTGCTTTGGCAATCTAATCTTTGACCAGATCCTTGACCAATGGGTTCCTCTATCAAGCCTGAACATGGGCTGGAAGGTGCATCAAACTTCAGGGCTCAGAAGACTAGAATAGATCTCATTCTTGAAGAAAATAATGTCTTGAAATATGTCAAAGGCAGGGTTTCTGAGACTCGAGATAATGAGAAAAAATTCAGCAAAAGAGAATGGAAATCAAGGCCAAGAGGATTCTTGTCCATCAAAGATCACTCGATTCCTTATTTTTCAGGAATAAAGACTTCAAAACAAACATATGATACCGTAGTAGGACTATATACAGTCAACAACATTGGACAGAAAATGACTTTGAGAAATCAGCTACGTGATATTCAAATGACTAGATCAGATATTGTGGCCTCCTACTTCATGAGGATCTCTCAGTTGAGAGATCAGCTCAAGGCCATTGGAGTGTTGAAATCTGTAACTAGGTTCGGTCTTCATAATGGCATATGTAATCGTGATTTTATGTATTTAATGAAAAGAGAAAAATAAATTTATTATTTGTGTTCTTGCGGCATGGGTTTCATGCTCAAGGAAAATTTATTTTTAGGTCAAGCACCCATTGAGTGCTTCTAGGTTTGTCATAAAGTCAATTGAGTCATTGTCAAGTATTGAAAATCCATTTGGGCATCTTACATATTGTAAAAAACAAATTATTGAGTCAAAATACCCTCCAAGACCTCAAAGATCAAGTCGACCTACATGAAGGGACAAGTAGGCCTCATGATAGCAATTTGTACCAGGATTGCGGGGCAGCGCCACACCCCCCCCCCCATGTCCCCGCTCCCAATTCGCGTCGCACTCCCGACAAAAAAAATAATGCTCCATGCTTTTTCGAGAGTGTTTAGGGGAGCGGTCGGGAGCGTTCGCTCCTTGACCGCTCTCGAAGCGTTTTTCAGAGGAGGGAGCAGTCGGGGAGCCCCTCTGAAAAAACGCTCCAGTCCAAAAAATACGCACGGCCGAGAGCGAGGGCGACGGCCGGCAGCGAAGGAGGAGAGAGGAAAGGGAGAGAAAGGGGAGGGGGAAAAACATAAATAAACCCTCCCCCCTCCCCATTATTCACTTCATCCATTGACAGCAAGAGGAGCAAGAGACAGTTTGGAGATTGGAGAGAGGATCTTGGAGGAGCTAGAGGAGCTTGCAAGGGGAGATTGGAGCTTGGGATTGAGGGCCAAAGAGGTAGGATCTACACCTTAATCTAGCAATTTTTTTTATGTTCATTGCTAAATAAATAAATTCTCTATTTCCCATTCTCATTCCTCCATTTTTTTGCAAACTCAAAACTTCAAGGTTCAGACATCATGGTTATATGGCTTGGCATTTTCTTCTTCTTGGTTCCTTTTTTGGTTATTATGGTGTTAGAGAGTAGAAGGAGGGTTGGTCACGAAGAGGATGAAGAAGTGGGTTATAGTAGACTTGATGAAAACCCCGTAGACGAGTACCGTGGTGAGGAGGAAGAGAGTGAACATGATTCAGCGCAAAAAACTAAACAAGACCAAACCCCATTATGGAAATATGTTTCTAGACTTGAAGGAGGGAAAGCGGGTGGAACCACTAAATTTGATTACCCCCATTGCAACAAAACTTACACAAGTTCATACACCCGTGCCAGAAGGCACTTCTGTGGGAAAAGGTCATGGGATGAAGATAAACCAATAGGAATCAAAACTTGTGCAAGTGTGTCAGCAACAGATAGAGCCAAATACATAAGGGAAAAGGAGGAAGCCCAATACAAATCTAAAAAATCAAAGGGTTTCTTTGAACATAGCTCACAATCACATCAACATGCACAAATAACTCCTTTAGCATCCTCCCATGGCAGTGGATATGGAGGCACGGGACCAAACATCTCTTTTAGGCGTAGAACCATATCAGATTTCCTTGATGAAGGGTGTAGGAATGATGTGGATTCAAAAATTTACCGATTTCTCTATGCATGTGGGATACCATTCAATGTTTTTCACTCACCTTATTGGCATGAAATGGTTTATGCCATAAATGATGCCCCTAAAGGATACAAGAGCCCTGGGTATGACAAGGCTAGAACCGTTGGACTTAATCCTGAAAAAGCAAAAATATCACATTCTTTGAGTAAAATGACAAATTCTGGCACTGAGAATGGGGTGTCCATTCTATTTGATGGATGGACAAATGTAAAGGGTAAGCCATTGATAAGTGTTATTGTTGTGTCTATAGTGATGCCATCTTTCTTTTAGCATATAATTACTAAGAGAAGTTCAAGACCGGCATCAACATTGCAGAACCATTACTTCAAACAATTGAACGTATTGGGCCATACAATGTCATCCAAGTCATCATTGATAATGCTGCTAATTGTAAGGCAGCGGGAGCAATTATTGAGGATAAATACCCCAACATATTTTGGTCTGGGTCTTTGGTTCACACAATGAACCTTTTGATGCATGATATTATTAAGAACAAAACCCAACAATACAAATGGATTGGTGATTTGTACACAAGAGGCAAACAAATCATAAAATTTATTACAAATCATAGCAATACCCATGGGCTTTTCCGTAGTCACTCAAGATTGGAGTTGTTGAAGATTGCGAAGACTAGATTTGCTAGCTATTACCTCACCTTCATGCGCCTTTTGAAGGTAAGAGAGTCATTGGCTAGCATAGTATCAAGTCTACACTGGCAAGTATTAAAGGAAAGGGCTATAAATGCAACTGACAAGCAAGGTTTTGAACAGGTGGAGGAGACCGCTCTTGATGGTCTATTTTGGGCACATGTGAGGCAAGTATTGGAATTCACCAAGCCCATTTATAACATGATTTGTTTTGCAGATACAGATAAACCAGTGATTGGGGAGGTGTATGAGCAAATGGATACCATGTTGGGGCATATAAAGATATTGTTCAGAAAGATGATCCCAACCTGTATACACTGATTCACAATTGTGTGTGTACAATGTGGAATAAACTTAATGTTCCACCATATGCCTTGGCGTATATCCTTATGCCAAAATACTACTCTCCATCTTGGTTGGGCCAACCTGCACCTAGGGGTGGGGTTAGGGTCAAGCCCCATACAGATCGAGAGGTATCTACAAGATATATGCAAGCATTAGACAAGTTGGTACCTGACAAGGAGGAGTGTGCTAATTTGTGTCTTGAATTAGGTAGATACTTCAGTTGCACTGGTTTGTTTGGTTCTTTGCATGCAATGGAAGATAAAGAAAAATTTGATGCTCTCACATGGTGGGAAGCATATGGTGGCATAGGAATTTTGCCAAAATTGGCAAAAAAAGTTCTCACAGGTTGTAAATACTTCTTCTGCGAAGCGCTGTTGGAACACCTACTACTTCACACATAATGTGAGAAGAAACAGACTCAATGAAAACCGGGCAAAAAGCTTGGTTTATGTGCACTACAACTTGAGGTTGTTGGGTCATTATTGGGATCAAGCTTATGAGAATCCAACATATAAAATTTGGGACAACCACCTAGAGGACGAAAATTTGGAGGATGGCACTATATATCTTGAAGAACTCGACGCAGAACTTATGAGAGATGAAGATGAAGCAACAACAACCATGTCACCCCCACCATCCAGTAGCAATGCCAGTGCTCGAGTTCCAAGTCTTGTTCCTTTGTTGCCTCCATGTACATCCTCACGAGGAGGGCATGTGCCTTTTGGTTCTAGTCGTGGTTCTAGCAAGAGGAAGTTGTAGATGATAGATTTACTTGTATTTTCTAGTTTCTAGTAGTTTTAATAATTGTTGACTCTTTCATATTTATTATGATATTTTTTGTAAACAATATATGACAATTTAAGTTTGAAGTTGGCAATTATAACTCCTTGGTAATGAATTATGAATATGATGCTTCGTGAAAGTTGAAAGTTGTTTCATTTCATATTAGATATTATTTGTTGTAATGGTTACACTTAGCTTACAAGTACAACTTTGGTGATCAATTAGGATAAATGTTATATATTGAATTTTGAAAGCTTGAAACTTTAAGATTGATGAATCATGAGACTCAATATGTTGTATGTTACTAACTTGTGGACGCGGTTGATGAAGATTATTACTTTTAGATGATTGTTGTTATATGGTTCAATCTATGTTTTTTATGCTTTTTATATCTAATTCATCATTCTACATGCTTTTGTTCACATATATGCATCAAAATATAAAAAATATATATTATATAAAAAACGTTCCTGGAAACGCTCCCAAACAGGGAGTTTCTGAAAATGTCGCTCCCACTCCCGCTTCCGTTCCCACTCCCAAGTAACCTTGATTTGTACCCCTCACAGGCCTATAAATAAGAAGGAATTCGACCTCATTTGCACACTCACTCAAGCAAGTTCGATCTCCTCAAGCTAGAAGCCGAAAAAGGACAAAGAAGTGTTGATTTGGGGTAGCATCGGATGTGCTTTAAGCCTCAAATTTTGCAGGGAGGCTTGGGCACATGCATTCCAAAGAACCCAGAAATCGTTTTGGGAAATTCCACCCAAAAACATTATATTAAAATAATTAATATTTTTAATGGGGTTCCTAAGTCTAAACTTAGGAAAATTAAAATATTAATGGGTATTAATCTAATTGTGGGTGAATCTTCTAGATAAAGACGGAGATCAAGTCAAAACGATATGAGCCTTTGATTAGGAGTTAATCTAGGTCATTGGTTATCCAACAAGAAGATATAAGAAGGGGCTTGATGGTCATTTGGAAAGCACACCAGACAGATACTTAGTTGCCCGAATAAAATCGATGTTCTCATTGGTTGAAGTTCAGCAAGAGAAAATCGATTCAGAGGGAGAGTTGCAGGTGGAGGACAGACAGAGAGGGTCCAACCAGAGAGATAGGAACGAAGACGAAGAGCAGTAAAAGGACAACGTTGGGCAGATTGACGCTGGGAGAGGCAGCATTGGCTTGGGTGACGCAGGCATTGCGCAAGCCGGTCCAGGGGCCAGAGAAACTGACGCTGAGCAAGCCAAAGAGACGCAGAGCGTGGAGGAACTTCTCTCTCGAGTCAGAGACTTGTTCAATAACGTCTGTAAAATTTTCTCAAAAAGCCTTGTTCTATACTGTTGGGTGTAATTTGTACATGAAGATTTTTGCTGAAGAATAATAAAGCCCTCATACGCTGCACTGGTTTTCCCACATTGGGTGTTTCCGGGGACAATTGTCCAAAAATAACTGTGTCAGTGTGATTGTATTTGTGCCAACATTTTACTTACCTTTACTTTCTGCAATGTTTTAATTGTGAAGGCTGCAGTAGAATATATTTCGATATTTGCCATAAGAATAAAGTAAATAACTTATTTCTAAGGTAATAAGTAGAAGAAACAATATTAATCACTGCAGTAGGATTTCTATTTAGAAATGCTCACATGGTATTAGAGCTATAGGGAAGCAGGAGAGAAAAGTCAGAGGATCCAGCACTAAGAAGAGAAGGGAATTCGAAATTCCTGCAGGGGCAACAATTCGAATCTCCCAAAGGATTGCGCAGTTCAACCAAGGAGATTGGATTTCGTGGGAAAACTCTCTCTGAGTGAGCCGATAGAGAGGTAAGTCTTTTCCGATTGAAATTTATCAGTGGTAGAAGGGACAGCGCAACAGAAGATTCAGCAAGGAGGATTATCTCAGGTGGGATGCAGTTTTTCCTACAACAGCTGTTGGGATAGGTTAGCATCAGAAATTGGCCAATATGGATACTCAAAGTATCCCAGATTTATCTACCAGATTAGATGAAGAATTCACATGCCTAGCTCATTCAACATCAGCGGATGTTTGGTACATTGATAGTGGGGCTTCAGCTCATATGACTGGAGTACGAAAACATTTCTCGAGCTATCAAGAAGAACAAATAGACTTCCAAATAACTATGGGAAACAGAACGAAATGTACTCCAGTAGGGAGAGGCACCATAGCCTTTCAGACGGAAGCAGGGACCAACATCCGAGCAACCAATGTTCTGCATGTGCCAGGATTAGGAATGAATTTAATTTCAGTGTCCCAGTTACAGGACAAGGGATATGATGTATACTACATCGGGAAGAAAGTATACGCTAAGCATACAAGCTGGAAGAAGAAAAAGCAAATTGGGGTTTGAAGCAACAAGTTGTATAGGTTGCAGCTCAAATCGCCAATGGCACTGATAGGCAGCAACTATAATGGTGAGAAGGAGAAAAATGAATTATGGCACAGGTGAATGGGGCACTTACACCATGGAGCATTGAGGATACTCAAAGAGAATGTTACAGGGGTACCAGTCCTTAGTAATGAACATGATGACCTGTGCAGAGGATGAGTGCTAGGAAAGTATGTTGAAGCAGCGTTTTCCAGAAGTAACAATAGAGCAGAGTCTGTATTAGGATTAATACACTCAGATATATGTGGTCTTATGTCCAAAGGGCTCTTAGTGGTGGCGAATACTTCGTCACTTTTATCAATGATCACTTCAGAAAAACTTGGATCTATTTATTAAAGACCAAGGATGAGGTCTTTGATCGTTTCTGAGAGTTTAAGGCTCTTGTTGAAAATATGACAGGAAAAAAGATAAAGGTATTGTGTTCAGACAATGGTGGAGAATATACAGACAAAGATTTCACATATTTCTGCGCAAAGGAGGGCATCAAAAGAGAGTGGACAGCTCCATATAATCTGGAGCAGAATGGAGTGGCAAAATGGAAGAATAGAACTATTGTTGGGGCATCAAAAGCCATGTTGTATGATCAGGATCGACCTGTTGATTTTTGGGTAGCATCGGATGTGCTCTAGCTCCGAAATTTTGTGGGGGGGACTAGAACACATGAGATCTCCAAGACCCAGAAATCGTTTGGAGAAATTCCACCTGGAGTGCATGTTATTCAAATAATTAATTATTTTTAGTGGTGCCTAAGTTAAAACTTGGAAAATTAAAATAATTGAAGTGAATTAATGTAAATATGGGTGAGAAGCTTCTAAGTGACGAGGATCAAGTCTAATTTAATCTTAGCCGTTGATTAGAGATTAGATCATGGTCGTTGATTTCTCAACAGGAAAGTATAAAAGAAGGCTTGGGGTCAATTGGAGAACACACACAGTGAGAGCAGCACTTGAGCTAAATCGAAATTCTGTGGCGTAGTTTACTGAGAATTTCGGAGTGACCTTCTAGTGCAGAGAGGGGCAGTTTGGAAGAGAGACTTTCGTCCAAGGCCAAGAATACATAGCAGAGAGGCAGCACAGCACCAAGGAGAGACAGCGCAGCTCCAGGAGGGTAACGCAGAGGTTGGAGGACTGACGAAGTCCCATAGAGGCAGCGCTAGGGTTTCTGCGAGGCAAACAGGGCATCAATTCAGCAGATCGATTACTAACTCGAGAAGGCTCATCGAGAGGGTGACGCGATCCCAGCGCAGAGCTAAGAGCAGCCATTGCTACACAACACTGGGGACAGCACAGTCACCTGCAGGGTTTGTTCATCCAGTTGTTGGATCTGCCAAAATATCTATCTTCGGATAGAGGTACTTCTGTCGAGTTTATTCTCTATTGGGTGAGCCGAATTCGGCACCCTAGTGGTATTCAGAAATCTGCATAATGATAAAACCCTCATATCTATTGCATCGATTTTCCCACATTGGGTTTTTCAGAGGACGTTTAGTCCAAAAATAAGTGTCCTTTGTGTGGTTGTCTCATTTATTTTTCAGTACTTGATTTGTATATTGTTGTAGGTTGCAGTGTATTTGCATTAATATTTTTCTCAATAATTCTGAAAATAACTTGTTAAAATGAAGAACACAAGTAGGTAATGCAAATCAGTTAAATGCAATAGGATTTTTGATTTGTTAGATTCAGAAATTTTCACACTACCTAAGTATCTATGGGCAGAAACTTGCAACACGGTAGTATATATCCAGAATAGAAGTCCTCATAGAGCATTGGGGAAGAGAACGCCCGAAGGAGTGTTCACAAGTAAGAAGTCAGAAGTCAGTTATCTCAGGACATTTGGAAGTGTGGCTTATTGCCACATTCTAGACGAGAAGCGCAGCAAACTGGATCAAACTGCAAAGAAGGGGTATCCCATAGAATACATCGAGACCTCAAAGGCATATAGAATCTACATTCCTAGGAACATGAAGATTGTAGTAAGACAGGATGCAAAGTTCATAGAAGATAGATCTTTCAGGAAATCTCGTGAAATGACTGCAGAAGATCAATCAAGAGATGTTCTATTAGTCCAAGAGCAACAGGGACAGCAATAAGGACAAGTAAGGAGAGCATACACCTGGGTGGAGTACAGTGAACAACACCAGTATCTCCTCAGAGGGAGGAAATGCAAATGCGTCTCAATAGACGAAACGACAAGATCAGGAGGAAGAGTTGATTGAGCCTCCCACCACCAGTGTTAGAACGAGCAGAGAAGTGCGGCAGACATTGAGGGATGCAGAGGAGTTTGTTGGAGCTCCTAGAGCCGAGAAGAGGCAGCGTAGACAACCAGATAGATACCAAGCAATTGTAGCTCAAGTTGAAGAACCCTCTAGCTTTCAGGAAGCTGTTCAACACCAAGTATGGGTGGATGCCATGGTGGAAGAGGACAACTCCATCATGATGAATGATGTCTAAGAAGTAGTACCTAGACCAGAAAATAGAACAGTTGTAGGATCACGATGGATCTACAAGATCAAGTATGTCGTAGATGGCAACATAGAGAAGTACAAGGCAAGGTTCATAGCAAAGGGGTATGCTCAGAAAGAAGGAATATACTGTTATGTAAAAATTAGTTAGATTAAGTTATTATTAAATATTAGTTAAATTAGATGAAAGGGCACGATCATAAGATCATGCCCTTTCCCCAAAGGGTGTTCCTGGCGGTATATAAGCCAGGCTCCCGCAATTGTAATCTCATCATCTGTAATTTTCATCTCTTTTAATAAAATATTTATATATTTATTCTGCGTTCTAGCATTTTTCTGTTCCATCTGGTATCAGAGCCATCGAGTCCTCCTTGTGATGGTTTCACTCACGTGGGAAACTCCAACAATTCATCAGACATCATCTACTAAACTCTGCCCTTGTTCCTGTAAAAACCCCGCTTCCCCACTGCGTCTATCCTCTACACTCTGTCACTTCTGTCCGTTGTCCATCCAGACTGTTGCCCCCGTCACCCTTGTCTGCAGTCCCTCCGCCCAGAAAATTGTTGCCTTCGTCACCCCATTCATTGTATTATCCCTTCCACTGCCGTCGAATCCGCTATTGTCCACAGCCGTCGGTTGTCCGCCCTCTCCGCTCATCGTTCTACCTGTCCGTCGTTCCCTGCACGCCGTCCGCGTCAAATCATTAAACCCTCGATTCAAATCAGCGTGGCCATTGATCTTGGCGTAACGTTTCAATTAAACCGGTTGTGCCGTTTCATTTCAACGTATATGTTATATATATAACTAAATTATATTAAA
>APFE031721594.1:336593-349630 GCA_000404065.3 Pinus taeda | reverse complement strand
GTATGAAGCAACAAGCAGACCGTAACAGAACCGAAAGAGAGTTTGAAGTTGGAGAATGGGTATTTGTTAAGCTCCAACCATACAAACAATTATCCTTAAAAAAGAAGGGAAAAAACAAATTGCCACCAAAGTTTTATGGACCTTATCAGATTAACAAAAAGATTAGCCAAGTTGCGTATGGTTTAAGCCTTCCAGAGACAAGTCGTGTTCACAACGTCTTCCACGTATCTTGCCTTAAAAGGGCACTAGGTAACAATCAAACAGCACAAACAACACTTCCATCCCTTGATGATGAAGGAAGAGTCATTTTAGAACCAGAAGGTATTTTGTCTACTAGAGAAAGAAAGCTTTGATATCGTACTATCAAGGAATATCTGATCAAGTGGAAGGACTTGCCCAAAGAAGAAGCTTCTTGGGAGAATGAAGCATTTTGTCAACAACATCCGTCGTTACGTATGCTTTGAGGACAAAGCATTCTTTCGAGAGGAAGGCAATGTTATGTAAAAATTAGTTAGATTAGGTTATTATTAAATATTAGTTAAATTAGATGAAAGGGCACGATCATAAGATCATGCCCTTTCCCCAAAGGGTGTTCCTGGCGGTATATAAGCCAAGCTCCCGCAATTGTAATCTCATCATCTATAATTTTCATCTCTTTTAATAAAATATTTATATATTTATTCTGCGTTCTAGCATTTTTCTGTTCCATATACTATGAATAGACCTTTGCCCCAGTTGCTCGATACACCTCTATCAGATTTGTTATAACCCTAGCAACTCAAATGGGATGGGAGATTCACCAAATGGATGTCAAGATAACATTCTTGAACGGAGTGATAGAACAGGAGGTGTATATAGAACAGCCTGAAAGCTTCGAAACTCATGAGAAGAAATCTCATGTTTGCAGGTTAAAGAAAGCTCTATACGGGCTCAAGTAGGCACCCAGAGCATGGTATGGTCGGATTGATAGTTACTTGCAGCAGTTGGGATTTGTCAAGAATGATGTTGATCCCAATCTCTAGTATTTACTAGTAGAGAATGAGCCACTTATTTTGGTACTATATGTAGATGAGTTGTTTCTAACCGGGTCATCTAGGCTCATCCAAGACTGCAAGAAGAATCTTGAAACCGAATTCGACATGAAGGACTTGGGATTGATGCATTATTTTCTGGGGTTGGAAGTTTCACAGAAGAATGGGGAGATCTTCCTTGGACAAGGAAGGTATGCTACAAAAATTCTGAAGAGATTCAAAATCAAGGATTGTCGAACCATGGCAACTCCCATAATCACCAACTGAAGGAAAATAGATGCATCATAGGGCAAAGAATAGATCCCACCTTGTACAGGCAGCTCATTGGGTCGCTTATGTATCTGGTCAGCACTAGGCCAGACATTTGCTTTGCTGTCAACACTCTTACTCAATTCATCGTGGAACCAAAAAGGGTGCATTGGGCAGCAACAAGACACATACTTAGGTATGTACGTGGAACAATCAGATATGGGTTGAAGTACTCTAGAGAGGAGGACATCAGTTTGAATGGGTTCACCGACGTAGATTGGGCAGGTAATTTAGTAGACCAAAAAAGTACCTCAAGGTACTGCTTCAGTGTTGGATCAGGGATGATATCATGGTGCAGCAGGAAGAAGAAATCGGTAGCACTGAGTTCAGCGGAAGCTGAATATATGGCAGCCAGCACAGCTACGTGTGAAGCCATATGGCTCAGAAAATTGCTTGTGAACCTATTCAGAAAAACGATGGAAGTGACCAAGGTTTATTGCGATAATCAGAGTTGCATCAAACTCTCTAAGAATCCAGTGTTTCATGATCGGTCGAGACTCGAAACATATAGATATTCGTTGTCACTTTATCAAACATTGTGTTCAGCGTGGGGCACTACAACTACAATTTGTTCCCACAAGAGAGCAGGTGGTCGATATACTCACAAAGGCTCTCAGAAGAGCTAAGTCACTTAGTTCAGAGAGTAGTTGGGTATGGTTGAAAATTCGTTTTAGTAGCAGCAACAGTTTGTAGTGCAGGGACAGTTGGCAGTGGCAGTGCCAGCAGCAACACAAATGCAGAAATTCAGAGGGAGTTGTAGTACAGATGTAGCATTGGCAATGGTAGTGTCAAAGGCAGCGTTACAGTTGCATCAGCAACGCAATAGTTGGTGGACAACATGTCAAACATGAACAGCGCAGTGGACAATGTTTTAGAGCTAGAGCAGTATGCAGCAACAGTATATTGCTAGAGCACATTCCTCGCTAAGAGGGTGTTGATTTGGGGTAGCATTGGATGTGCTCTAAGACTCAAATTTTGCAGGGAGGCTTGGGCACATGCATTCCAAAGAACCCAAAAACCGTTTTGGGAAATTCCACCCAGAAACAATTATATTAAAATTATTAATATTTCTAATGGGGTTCCTAAATCTAAACTTAGGAAAATTAAAATACTAATGGGCATTAATCTAATTGTGGGTGAATCTTCCAGATAAAGACGAAGATAAAGTCAAAATGATCTAAGCCTTTGATTAGGAGTTAACCTAGGCCGTGGGTTATCCAACAGGAAGATATAAGAAGGGGCTTGAGTGTCATTTGGAAAACACACTAGGCAAATACTCAGTTGCCCGAATGAAATCGATTTTCTCACTAGTCGAAGTTCAGCAAGAGAAAATCAATTCAGAGGGAGAGTTGCAAGTGGAGGAGAGACAGAGAGGATCCTGCATCAGTGAAAGAGACAAGAACGAAGACGAAGAGCAGTAAAAGGACAGCGTTGTGCAGATTGACGCTGGGAGAGGCAGCGCGGGCTTGGGTGACACAGGCATTGCGCAGGCCAATCCTGGGGCCAGAGAAAGTGACACTGAGCAAGCCAAAGAGACGCAGAGGGTGGAGGAACTTCTCTCTCGGGTCAAATACTTGTTCAAGAACGTCTGTAAATTTTTCTCAAAAAGCCTTATTCTATACCGTTGGGTGTAATTTGTACATGAAAGTTTTCGCAGAAGAATAATAACACCCTCCTCTGCGGCACCGGTTTTCCCGCATTGGGTTTTTCCGGGGACAATTGTCCAAAAATAACTGTCATTGTGATTGTATTTGTGCCAACATTTTACTTACATTTACTTTCTACAATGTTTTAATTATGAAGGCTACAATAGAATATATTTCAATACTTGCCATAAGAATACAATAGATAACTTATTTCTGAGGTAATAAGTAGAAGAAATAATATTAATCACTGCAGTAGGATTTCTATTTAGAAATTCTCACAAGAAAAAGAAGAAGATCAAGATCGAAGTTTTTGGGCCTCTCTCTCTCTCTCTTTCGTTAGGGTTTCTACAGTTTTTGGGCTAGAAGAAATTCTAAAGCTGCATCAAAGTTGTGAAGCTACAAGATCGAAGCTGTGAAGCTACCTCTAGATCGAAGTTGTGAAGTTGCTAGGTCAATGTTGCTGAATTTGCATCAAGTTCGAAGTTGTGAAGCTGCTAGGTCGAAGTTGTTGAAGCTGCTAGGTTGAACTTGCAAAAATTGTTGTTGGAGTCGAAGTTGTTGGAGAACATGATGGAAGGTCGAAGTTTGTTGTTGGACGTTGTGTAAGTAAAGCTCATCAAGAAGGAAAGATGACTTGGTCTTGGAGGGTGTTGGTCAAGGGTCATAGATCTTGGAATTCGTCAATTGAAGTTCTATAAGAAGAGAAGGATTCTGGTGGGTTTTCCTCTCAATTGGAGAGGTTTTGGCCCTGCCAGATCGCCTATATCTTGTGTCCTATTGTCTCAATGTTTTTTATGATTTGGTAGTTGTTTGATGATAGAGAACACTAATAATAATAAAGGAAAGAAGAAGTTAATCAAGTAAAGTAAAAATACATCACAAGCAGTTATCGAAGTAAGAGAAATCACCTACACTTGTTGCCCCCTAGATTTCTCAACATGGTATCAGAGCTAAGGTGACTACATGAAGGAAGGGCAACACGAAGAAGGATACTCTAGGGCCGAAGTATAAAGAGATCATCTTGGAAACATCAAGAGCATCAATCATTAAGAAGGACTAACCCTCTCATCATATTGAAAGGGAATAATTAAGAGCATCAAAGAAGACCTCAAAACCCTAGCTCATCCAAAGAAGGGTTCCACACTTGAAGCGTTCTTGGGAAACTCACACGTTCTAAAATCATTATCACGAGGAAGAAGAGCGAATCACTTTGGGTCTGTTTTTTCTGGGCTATATTCTCCACATGTGCGAAGTATAAAGACATCCTTCTGCAGCAGCAAATATCGAATTGCAGCCACCATCAGGGATCAAGTTCTCTGCCAAGAAAGGTCTCCTTTGCAAGCCAAAATAACAAGAAAAAGAATTAAAGTCGAGCAAAGTAGAAAGGGGGCAAATTTGTCCATCTTCTAGCCACACGTGTGAACTAGGGTTATTGCAGAAAAGGTCGAAATTACAAAACTACTACATCAAGCCGAAATTTTGAAGAAGGGTCGAAATTTGAGGTTGTGAAACAAGTTGAACTAGCGTTGTCTTGAAGGAAGAAAAGCAAGAAAAAGCGTTGTCATCATCATTAAGGAATCGATGTGATCTCCCTTTGAGCCAAGGATCACTTTTGAAGAAAGACATCTTCACCGACAAGACATCTTCTATTATCTACATCATCATCAAAATCAAGAAGGCATTAAGTTGAGGATTTCATCATCTAGGAGTACCTTCACTTGAGGAGTAAGTATTTTTATATCTATATTTGAATATGTCAAAATGACTTCATATTGCAAGGAGAGCAACAAATTGGTTGGGTTGTCAAACTTTCTTGCATGGAAGAAGCGGATAGATTTGGTCCTCATAGAAAATGAAGTCGTTGGTCATGTTAAAGGTTTAATTGTCGAACCGTTGAAAGGAGAAGCTCAAGCTCTACAAGATGAAGATATCAAAAGAAGAAGGAATAGCCTCATACTTTATGAGGGTGTCATAAATAAGGGACCAACTCCAAGAGTTGGGAGAAATAATGTCTGACAAGGAAATCACTACCATAGTGCTCAATGCACTACCAAAGGAATGGGGCAACTTCACATCAAGCATCTATGGGAAGAAGGAAGCTCCATTCAATGAACTATGGTCATTGTGCAAAATCGAAGAAACTGGGCTGAAGGCACAACTGATGTAGGATCAAGCGAGCAAGCTCAAGCATTTGCTGCCATGGCTAGAAGAAAATGGAAGTTTGGGAAGCTTGGTCCTTAGAAAAAGAAGAAGACCATGTCGAAGGTTCAATGCTATGGTTATCATGAATATGAGCACTACAAGAGAGATTGTCCAATGCTCAAGAAGGACAACAACAAAAGAGGAAGGGAAGAATCCCATATCAAAAAGAAGTGGAAGAAGCTGAAAAAAAGAAATCCAAGGAGGAGGAAGTAAAATATTTCTAAAATGATTGAGATAGTCTTCCTCACCTAGTTCTTTTCAAGTTTCTATTTCAAGTTTTTTGTTGTAAAGTATAACCATCATGGTAGGAATCATTAGAAGCATGATAGGATGCATCATGTTAGGAGATGGCACCACAAAATCATACGATTGAAAGCAAAAGCCCGTGATATCATCATAAGGAAGCATGAAATATAGCTGAAATAGAAGCATATGGTTATAACCTATATAAGAATGTAGCTCTTGGTAGCCCCATTAGAAGCATAAGTAGTACTTATGGGAAAAACAATGTCATCTAGTATAGAGCTCATCATACAACATTCAAAAATGAGCATTTGTAGGATGAGGATAATTAAGATCCTCCGTTGGAATCTTCATCGAAAGGTTCACCTACTGGAAGAAGCAAGTGTCTCGCCGAGAATTCGACCTTGTATGGGATTCATGGA
Source organism: Pinus taeda (assembly GCA_000404065.3). Classification (NCBI taxonomy): domain Eukaryota; kingdom Viridiplantae; phylum Streptophyta; class Pinopsida; order Pinales; family Pinaceae; genus Pinus; species Pinus taeda. The sequence goes on along the minus strand of APFE031721594.1, from coordinate 343,777 downwards.
ATGACGGTATGATGTCAAAAGAAGTGAAGCAGGTCAAGGTGATTAAAGTCTTTCAATCAAGGAAGTTGTTGAAGGAAGTCCAGATGACCAAAAGGAAGAGATGAGGTATGTATGCTTGTATTTGATAAAATTGAGTCACGTCATATAGTCGCAGATAGCATGGATAAATGCTCCACCTCATAAGCATGATCAACAGAAAGGGATCTCCTCCTTTGGAAGGATAAATAAAGGCATGGTTCACATATTGACTAGATGAAATCAACATATTAAGTCCTCATATGGAATATGAGGTGGTTGATAAAAATGAAGGAACTATGAATGGAAGTTCCTGAGAAGCAATATGTGAAGAAAGTAAGGAGAGATCGTGAAAGATGCAACTACTATCACATAGAAAAGGAAATCAACATCTAACAGCTAGAAGAATTGACTGTGTTATCTCCATGGAAAAGGTATGAAGACTCCGAAGAAGTCTAGAAAGGAAGATGACCCTTGAAATTTAATATCTTTTTGGAGATGTGTCAATATGAATGCAGGATGTTGATGCAACAAGCAGATATCATGATGTAAGACCATCACAAAGGTAATTTGATGTTCATTTTCTATTTTTGAACAATATCTAGATGGGCTCATGCAGAGCTACCAAAGGAAGAGTTGTAGATGTCATCTACAACTGATGTGGTGGGATGATAAGATACTGAAGAAAACATGATGTCGAGAAGGTAGTTGTATGAAGGAAATCCAGATATGGATTAGTGAATCACTTTCTGATGAAAGAAAGGATGACATGACTGGCATGGTTCATGAATGAAAGTGACGGATGGTCGATGCCCTACGAAGAAGTCCCAAAAGATGTCGGCTCCATAACAAAGAAGAAATTCATGACATCAAAAGAGGGAGTCCTACAAGCAGTCGGTTGTCCCATGATCTCCACCTAGGGAGTTGCTGGAAGCAAGTCCCTGGTCAAGGGGAGGCTTGGTCAAGCTCCTAGTTAAGAGGGATCTTGGGTACATTCCTTTTATAAGAATGGGTGCATTCCTTCATCGGAATGGGTATATCCTCCCTAGTTGAGTGGGAGAGGTAGACACACCATTCTTGTCTTCACTTAGGAAGAAAGAATGGAGGATTGGGTGAGCATCTAGCATCTGATACTCTTTGAGGATGTGGTAGGGCATCCAAAATAATAATAATCATAGAGGACCGATATTCTTTGAGGACTATAAGAATAATTCTGGTGGAACATACTCCAGGTGAGGTATGTTCTGAGAAAGACAATGATGAGGGTGTCTATAAATCATTGGTCTCACCAACATTGTGCTTTGATCTTGTGGAGAGATAGTCAAGGCCTTGCTATGTGACAATGTTGGATGATATGATGCTATACAGATGGGTTACCAATCCAACTCTTCTTATGAGAATTCTTCATATTGAGAATGTCCAAGTGCCTTGTATGAATTATGAATACCTCCTTGGTTAGGAGGGAGTGTTAAAATGTATAACTAGGTTCAGTCTTGATAATGGCATATGTGATCATGATTTTATGTATTTAATGAAAAGAGAAAAATAAATTTATTATTTGTGTTCTTGAAGCATGGGTTTCATGCTCAAGGGAAATTTATTTTTAGGTTAAGCACCCATTGAGTGCTTCTAGGTTTGTCATAAAGTCAATTGAGTCATTGTCATGTATTGAAGACCCATTTGGGCATATGTTGCATATTGTAAAGAAAAATTTATTGAGTCAAAATAGAGTCAAAAGACCCAAGACCTGAAAGATAAAGTCGGCCTCAAGATAAAGAATTCGTACCCCTCACAAGCCTATAAATATGAAGGAATTCGACCTCATTTGCACACTCACTCAAGCAAGTTCAATCTCCTCAAGATAAACGCTGGAAAAGGACGAAGAAGAAGAAGAAGACCAAAATCGAAGTTTTTAGGTCTCTCTCTCTCTCTCTCTCTCTCTCTCTCTCTTGTTAGGGTTTCTATAGTTTCTGGGCTAGACGAAATTTTGAAGTTACATCGAAGTTGTAAAGCTGCAAGATCAAAGCTATGAAGTTGCCTCTAGATCGAAGTTGTGAATCTGCCTCTAGATTGAAGTTGTGAAGCTGCTAGGTCGAAGTTGTTGAAGCTACATCAAGGTCGAAGTTGTGAAGCTACTAGGTCGAAGTTGCAGAAATTGTTGCTAGGGTTGAAGTTGTCGGAGAATTTGTTGGAAGGTCGTAGTTTGTTGTTGGAAGCTATGTAAGGAAAGCTCATCAAGAAGGAAGGATAACTTGGTCTTGGAGGGTCTTGGTCAAGTGTCATAGGTCTTGGATTCGTCAATTGAAGTTCTATAAGAAGAGAAGGATTCGGTTGGGTTTTCCTCTCAATTGGAGAGGTTTTGGCCCTAGCTAATCATCTATATCTTGTGTCCTATTGTCTCATTGTTCTTTATGATTTCGTAGCTATTTGATGATAGAGAACACTAACAATAATAAAGGAAAGAAGAAGTTAATAAAGTAAAGTAAAAATACATCACAAGAAGTTATCAAAGTAAGAGAAATCACCTACACTTGTTAGCCCCCTAAATTTATCAACATGGAGAAATTATTGATGAATCAAAACTTGTGACTACAACTCTTAATGGTTTCTCGAATTCATGGGATTCTTTTGTTTCTCACATGTGTGGAATAGCGTTTAATCAACTATGGATCTCCTATACCCAATAGGAGTCTAGGCTATTATCAAAAGGAAGAATTCAAAGACCTCAAGATGGTGAGTACCAAGCATTCACAACTAATTCTAAGAATAGTAAAGGAAGAAGAAATTTTGGTAAATTTCAAAAGAGGAATACAGGTAGAAGTCTTGCTCCCATTCAAAATCAAAAGAAGAAGGATATTCAATGTTTTTGTTGCCAAAACTTTGGTCACTATAAAGACAAGTGTCCTGAAAGGAAGGATGATAGAAAGAGGAAAGACAAGCAAGTTGCTTCAGCAACAGATATTAGTGATGAGTATCCATAATAGAAGAAATCAAAGTATGACAAAATGTATGATGATGAAGACGATGATATGCTTGAATAGGCCAGGAGCTAGAGGGAGCTAAGGAGAAAGGCTCTCTCATATAAAGCAAAGAAAGTCTCAACACTCATGCTAAAGATGACCCCTTCTTGGAAGAGTTGGTAGACTTAGGTTATGTAAACCCTAGAAAGGCCTTGATCAATATATGTTAAAAATGGAAACTAGTGCCAAACTCCATATGGTTCATCTTATTTATGACAGCTGAATTTTTTTTTGGATTCCCATCTCCGAGAGGTGTAGGATTGATCTAGAGATCATTTGATTCTGACATGTACAAATGAAGTTATGAATTTATTTTGATTATGGACAGATTGTCAAGGTCGGCCAGCAACATATGTAAGCTCAGAAGCCCAACAGTCACATCTATTCATCCTCAACGTTTGCTATAAATACATGATGCCTTAGCTTCATTTGGACACACTCATCTTCACACATCTCTCTCTCTCCTCATTGATTGGGTACGGATTTCTGGGCAGTCTCTCTCTCCACACATTGGAAGGAAAGGAAGGCAATTTTTTTGTTATTGGCGTTGACCAAGTTTGACCAAATTGCAAAAATTGTTTTGGGCTGTGTTGACCATATTTGACTACGATTTTTGGTGGAGGAACTCTATCCCAGCAAGACGCATTTTTGGGCACAAAAATCGAGGCTAAACATTAATTGTTGACCAGCGTTGACTGCAACTAGGGCTCACCGCAGATGAACTGTTTGACCAGACTTTGACTGGGCTGATTTCGGACTGTTTTGAGGGTTGATTCATCTTGTTGTTTGGAGGTCGAAGTTGATTGAAGTTGACCGAATTGTTGAGGGTCAATTCTATTATGTTGACCAACGTTGACTTTTCTGGTTAGGGATCTTTTGCTGCTATTATAAATTATCAGATTTGTAAATTGTTCTCTCTCTCGGCTGAACTATTGAAGACTATAAGAAAATTGATTAAGGGTTTCCCCACATTGGGGTTTGTCCCTCGCTGGTGCCACATCTTGTGTGGTCTTGTCTTGGCTTGTCTTCTACTGTTTATGTTTATGTGATTGCTAAACTGGATATTGATATTGGGCTGATAAAGAAATTGAAGTAAAATTGCTCTTAAGCAGAGAACATACCATTGTTGCCTAAATTAACAGTATAATTTAAAAATCCCTGGCGTTTGGGGATAACCCTAGAGCTAAACCTAGAATATTGAAAATTGATGAGTTTGCTAGTTCATACAAGGAAGGGAAGGAAAACATCATGCATTAGTAGCTAATGATGAGGAAAAAGATGAGCATTTCTAACTTGATGAAGTTGAAGATCAAGAGGGAATTGACAAATTCCCTACAATCCTCAAAAGATAAGTATTTCATATCTTTCCTTGATTATTATTGTTAATTAATTATGGTTAGCCTCTTGTCTTTGTGTCTTTTGCTTGGTTATAATTGCTTCTTCCATGACATCCTAATGAGGGTTGCAAGCACTATAGAATTTCCTTGAAATTATGCAACTGCTCTAATGAACAATCTGAAAACTAATTTCTTTTCATGAAGACACAGAATTTATCTACTTATTGAAAACTAATTTCTTTTCATCAAGACACAGAATTTATTTACTTATTTGCAGTAGAATAGGAACAAAAATAAACCTAGTCACACAATAGCAAAAACATTATTTTTCTAGGGAACCCAACTGGGAACACCCTCTGCTTCTTTGAGAATTTTATTGATAGAAATTTGAACAATAGATCTCTTACGATACAATCATGTTTCAATAGAAAACAATCTTGTTCTCCCTACTTGTCCTAAGCTTGAAACACTTTGCAAGAACCCTAATCCTGCTTCCCTATTTCTTTGCGCACTTCTAGAGCCCTTATTTCCTAGCGCATTCCACCTAATTCCTTATGCATAGGGAGCTCCTATTATTTAAGAATTTCTTCCTAAATCCTAGTGCAAATCCCAAGGAAATTGCCTTCTACCAATCTGCGCACAAGCTTCTCATTAGCACACTCTTCCTCTCACAAGCTCCTTCATACAAACTCGTGCTCAATAATAATGTTACAATGATGATAAGCAATTCGCATTAGCTAAATTTGGAACGTTTACTTTTGGAAGTAAAACTTGTGATTGATGAGTTAACTAAGTCTAACTGACTCATGTAACACGTGTAGTCCCAATTTAGAACTTCAGACTCTTCACTTGTCTTTTTCCCAATTCTAACTCGCACTACAAGACAACAAACTAAGCCTCCCACTCTTGCGCATAAGTCAAACTGCTTCATGAGCTCCTCCAAATTTATAGGGACTCATGCATGCTAAAGAAGAACAACTCGTGGTCTTTCTTGACTAAGGCACAAGTCAAGAAGACCTTCACTTGCTACTTTTCAACAAGTACATCATGAAGTATATTAATTAACCATATTCCCTATGTTTAGACTTAGGAAATATTTAAAAATTGGTTAGTAATCTAAATAAGCCATCTCTAGCTGGAATTTCCAGAAATGATTTATGGGTTTTGGAGATCTCGTGTATTCTAGCCTCTCCACCAAATTGTGTGGCTAAAACACATTTGATGCTACAAAAACTAACACTCCCTCTTAGTGAGGAATGTGTTCTATTGTTGCACACCCTGCTACAACACTCTGTCTTTGTATCATCTCTTATCACGTTGTTGATGTTTGGTTGTTATTTCCCACCAACCACTGCGCAACTATGATGTTGCATTTGTGTTGCTGTTGACACTGCCATATTGCTGCCAACACTGCATCTGCACTGCAACTCCCTCTCATCTGTTGCTACTGCAACTGCAACATTTGCAACTGAAAAGCATCCAAGACACTGAACTAACTATGTTTAGTATGATGCATTTGTCTCATGAGTCCTCACTACTACTAGCATTTGCAGTGTCACTGAAGAATCTGCATTGCTGCCAACTCTGCACTCAACCACCTACTTTGTTGTTAACAGTACGCTCTTCAGTATTTGACTGTTACTAGTTTGCAACTGTCACTTTGCTACTAACTGCATCAACTGCCATTAATTCATCCTGCTACTGAATATTGTGGGCCCTTGTAGCAAGGTATTGATCCATGAGGTGGATTCCTCAAGGACCCTGCACAATCTTTGTAGTTCTCTAGGATTACAGTACCAAATCTCCCCACCTCACTCTTGGAGGTAAATATACGAACATCATGAAGTCTTCCTCCAACTTGGAACACAACTTGTCGATCTCTGCTGACGCTGCCTGTTGGTCTTGCTTCTTCGACTCGTCCTTCTTCCTGAGAGGACACTGCATGTTGTAGGGACCGAGCTCACCACACCTGAAGCACTTGACCTTTGACAGGTCCTTCTTCTTCTTTCTCTGCTCCCCCTGCCCTTGACTGGGACCCTTTCATGGAAGGGCCACATTCTCCTCCCCCTTCATCACCTTCGATCTGTTGCCACTGATGGAGCTATTCAACAAAGCTCGTCTCAACTCTTTCTTCTACAAGTCTGACCACATCCTGTCCCATTCTGGTAGTTTGTCTCTGCCCAATATGCTTTGGAAAAATACTTGTCACTCCTCAGAGTGTTAAAATTGACAACTAGGGCCAAACTTCATGTGGGTCATCTTATTCATGGCTGATAATATGTTCATTAGATTCCTCTTGTCAAGAGGTGTAGGATTGATCTAAAGATCATCCGATTCTGATAAGTATTCATGGAGACATGAATTTATTTTGATTATGGAATTATTATCAAGCCGACCTACAACTCATGTAGGCTCAGAAGCCCAACAGTCGCATCTATTCAAACACCAACATTGTGTATTTCCTCATTTGGACTCACTCATATCATCACATCTCTCTCTCTCTCTACTGCGCAGAAAAGAGTCTCTTCTCTACTGCGCAGAAAAGGGTCTATCTCTCACACATGTGAAGCCAAAAGCTGCTGAAACAGACGTTGCAACTGCAGATCCAAAGTTTGACCAATGTGGACCTGAAGATCTCCTCATCTAAACTACGTTGTAGGTTCATCTGAACCTCCTCTGAAGGCTACAACTTTTGGTGGTGGAATCAAGTCGATCCGACGGACGGTTTGCTAGATATCGACTGCCCTAGTTTGAAGGAAGCTGCTGAAACTAACGCTGCAACTGCAGATCCAAAGTTTGACTAGCGTGGACC
>APFE031721594.1:277690-326647 GCA_000404065.3 Pinus taeda | reverse complement strand
ATTTATTTTGATTATGGAATTATTATCAAGCCGACCTACAACTCATGTAGGCTCAAAAGCCCAACAGTCACATCTATTTAAACACCAACGTTGTGTATAAAGACATGAGGACTTTTCCTCATTTGGACTCACTCATATCATCACATCTCTCTCTCTCTACTGCGCAAGAAAGAGTCTCTTCTCTACTACGCAAAAAAGGGTCTCTCTCTCACACATGTGAAGCCGGAAGCTGCTGAAACTGAAGCTGCAACTGCAGATCCAAAGTTTGCCCGGTGTGGACCTGAAGATCTCCTCATCTAAACTGCGTTTTAGGTTCATCTGAACCTCCTCTGAAGGCTGCAACTTTTGGTGGTAGAATCAAGTCGATCTGACGGACGGTTTGCGAGATATCGATTGCCCTAGTTTGAAGGAAGCTGCTGAAACTAAAGTTGCAACTGCAGATCCAAAGTTCGACCAGCGTGGACCTGAAGATCTCCTCATCTGAACTGCGCTGTAGGTCCATCTAAACCTCCTCTGAAGGCTGCAACTTTTGGTGGTGGAATCAAGTCGATCCGACTGACGGTTTGCGAGATATTGACTGCGCTAGTTTGAAGGAAGCTGTTGAAACTGAAGCTGCAACTGCAGATCCAAACTTTGACCTGCGTGGACCTGAAGATCTCCTCATCAGAACTGCACTGTAGGTTCATCTGAACCTCCTCTAAAGGCTGCAACTTTTGGTGGTGGAATCAATCCAATCTGACGGACGGTTTGTGAGATATCCACTGCCCTAGTTTTGATGATGAAGCCACTAATGCTGATGTTGTTGATCTAGAGTTGCTACTGCTGATATAAATCAGATTTATTGTACTAATTCTCTCTACTGAATTATTGAAGATAAAAGAAGATTTGATCAAAGGGTTTCCCCACACATTGTGGGGTTTGTCCATGGCTAGCCGCCACATCTTGTGTCTCTTGTCTTGGCTTGTTTTTTGTCGATCGTTTAATGTTCTATCTGCACTTTACTTTATGTACATGCGATTGCTAATCTATGGAATATAATAAGAAAAAGAAGTAAACTGTTATAAGCATAGAACATACCATAACTTAACACAGAGACACTATTCAGTGCCAACTTCACTAGCTCTATTGGTTGAGGCGCTGCCCCAATAGCTGCAAGCTGGCCCCGGACCTCCTAAATCCTGGTGAGGAAGGGATCTATGCCTTCCCTTTTTGCATCCTGATGCATCTCATCTTCCCTTACAGGAACATCTTCCGCTGCTCGAAAGTGCCCTAATATAGATTGGCGAGAGCATCCCACATTTCTTTGGCAGTATCCTTGCCAACTATGTGTCAGGCTATATGGTCCCGGACTCCATTCAGGATCAGCCACTTTGCCTACACCATCTCCTTCCTGTATTCCTTCAGTTGATTTGCATCCTGGGGAACTTCCACAACACTCTCTATATAAAGCTTCAGGTCATATTCATCCAACAGGAAGAACATCATGCCCTTCCAGATGACATAGTTGGAGGAACCCTCCAACCTATCTTGATCTCTCAACCCAGTTGTGGCCATCCCTGATTAAGTCGAAAACTCCCTCTTTCCTTGTGCTCAGTTGTTAAACTGCTATTCACACTCGTTTTTGGAAGGTGTGGCCCCGATAGCTGCTACTGCCAAGTGGCAACTGGAAATTTGAACTTTCGAGACTCAAAGTTCCCTGAGGAAAATTTTCCCTCTGTTGTGCGTGTTTTTGTCTTCCACCTGATGCGGATTCTGCTTCTGCAACCTACAGCAAAACCATCTGCGTCCAACCAGAAATATGCTTAGCAAAAATATGAGCTACTGCTGATCCCTCTGCTTTTTGGAATCACACAAACTGGAAAGTTAATTTTTTTTGCCTTTCTACACTAAAAAAAACCGAACTCTCCTAAGTAACTCGTCCTGCCTGGAAATGGACTGCGCTGCCACTAGGAATTTTGGCCTGTTGTTCTCACGGAACACTGAAATTCCTTCCTTCGATTTTGAGCTTCCCAATTGATCAAATACGCTTTGATACCATGTGAAAATTCCGAAAACTGGAATCTTATTGTAGCAATTGGTAGTATTTCTCCTAACTGATAAATTAATTATTCAGCTTATTACTACAGCAACATCAAAATAAACACACTGCAACCTTCACAAATAAAACTGCGGAAAATAAATAGCGCTAGAACTGAGAAAATACTAGCACACACATAAAAATAACACCATTGTTTTTGGACAAAAATAAAAACCCAATGCGGGAAAACTAGTGCAGCAGATGAGGGTTTTATTTTATTATGTAGCAGCGAAAATATGAGTACATCTATGGATGCCCAACTAGAAATCCAAACAGCAAGAATATCTGTGCAAAATTATTGAAGGGAATTACCCTTCCTCCACAAGCAGTCCCGGCATAACCTATCTTCAAAACACTCGGCCACCAGAAGCCTCTGCACTGCTCTACGTAGTCTCTTTGACGCCAAGCTTCCAACAAGTCTCTGATCAAGTCATTATGCCTGCCTCTGCTAAGGAAATCTTATCTCTGGCACTCTGGAACCTTTGCCCAGCGTCTGGAGCTCAGAACGAAATTTTCCTTAGCTAAATTGAACTGCCAATATGAAATAGCTGCACAGTCCTCTGCATTGCCTCATTGGGAATAACTCGGCCCTCTTGCTACTGCCTCTCTGAATCTAGAAAACTTCCTCTGGATTCACTGTCCCTACACCTCACTCACTGCTTCAATCTCTAGCTCTCCAGCAGTTGACTATTGCTACCCTGGAAATCAATCTGCGAAGGAAATCGAATTTCTGGTGTTCTCAAGTGTATCCTGTCCAAATGCCCATCAACTTCCTCTTATAGTCCTCTGTTGGGACTCCAACGACCAAGATTAAATCTTAATCAAGGGCTAGGATCATCTTGAAGTCGATCCATCTGAGTTTCTAGATGATTCGCACCTTGACTTAATTAATCTTGATTAATTAACCATATTCCCTAAGTTTAGACTTAGGAAATATTTAAAAACCGGTCAATAATCTAACTAAGCCATCTCTAGGTGGAATTTCCAGAAACAATTTCTGAGTTTTGGAGATCTCATGTATTCTAGCCTCTCCACCAAATTTTGTGGCTAGAACACATTCGATGATACAAAAGCTAATACTATTATGGGTTGGAAATTTCATCAGGTGGATATTGAGACCATTTTTCTCTATGAAGTGATTGAGATAGAAGTGTACATATAGCTAACTCAAGGTCTCAAGGTACATGAGAGGGAATCTCATGTCTACAGATTGAAGAAAGATTTGTACCTAAGTCACTGGATTCACCCCCCCCCCCACGTGTCATGAATCCAACGAGTTAGACATGATTCCCTGCTGACATGTGTCTGATTCATTGTTGGTGAGTGTCCAAAGTTTGGGATTCGTGTCAAGATCCTATTCATACCTAGAGAGAATCGCAATTTTTGGACACGTGTTCGCCAAAATTACACTGCATTTGTCCATTTGCATTCGTTGTTTGGTTGTTGTGGGACTATGGGAGTGACTGGCAAAGCAGATAGGAGTGTTTTGGATGATGATGATACTCTTAAGGGGTCATCCTCCACACCAGCATATGCATAGATTACATTGGATACAGAGGGATGCAAAAGAGAGCAGTCGTGGTACTGATGCTAAGTTTGATGTTGATGAGCTATAGGCATAGCCCATAGCCTGCTAACACCAACCTATGAGATTCTTCCTTTTTGTTCTAGGGTTTCGGGTTCTAGTGTCTATCTTGTTTTGTATTTGCTATTTTGCATTGGCATTCCTAGTCAGGAGTCCTCAAGACTCACTACTTATGCAATACATTTTGATTTTGACGACTTAATGAGAAAACTGCAATTTATGGTTAATTTGATGTGTTTGTCCAATGTCAATTTATCTTATTCATCATTGATGTAGTAGTAAGTACTAGTTGTAAACTTGTATCATTGATGAATCGTGATTGTATGCATAATGTTACAATGTACATGTATGATCGAATTTGTATCATCATGAGAATGTGTGTATTATCTATTAATTTTTTTAATATATATCTGATAATATATATAGTATATAATGTGTCCTTCGTGCCATGTTCTAGGGGGTCTCTATGTCCCGTGTTGGACTCTCATATTTGCATGTCCCGTGTCAGGTGACTTAGCTTTGTACGGACCTTGGGCATGGTATTCTCGAATTGATAATTGATTTTGCTATTATGACTTATTTATGATGGAAGTAGAAGAACTCACGTGTCAAAGGAAGCAGCAGTGGCTGGAGGATTTGCTTCCATGATAGAGGGAGCAATCAAGACAGAGGGAGTTGACCTACGAGTGTGTGATGAAAGACCTTGGATGGATATATTGCTTATTGGGACTAGAAGTGTGGCAGAGGCCAGGTGAGGTCTTCCTTATAGTCAAAAGGAAGTATATTATTCAGATCCTTCAGAGATTTAGGATGATGGACTGTAAGGGAGCAACCAATATTACCAGGGTGACCGTAAAGTCGCTGTGATGATGGATCCACCAAAGGAACTGATCAGGTTATGGTTGAGCCAAGGCATGTGGCACAACATGTGTTGAGGTACTAGCATGGTACAGTTGGATATGGACTGAGACATGTTTCACATGATGAAGTGCAACTGCTAGGATATACAGATTCAGATTGGACAGAGAATGCAGAAGACAAGAAAAGCACATTAGGATTATGATTCAGCTTGGGGTTTGCCATGATGAGCAAGAATCTGACAGCGCTACTAAAGCAGAGTAAATTGCAGCTTTATTAGCAAGTGTTAAGCAGTGTGTCTTTGGAAGCTACTCGCAAGATTGTTTGATCAGGTGCATGATGACAAGTTGAAGCACATGGTACCACTACATCCAGAACATGGTTCAGAGGGGAGCAGTGATGCTCCAATATATTTCTACAAACACGCAGGTTGTTTACATTCTCACAAAGCCTTTTCCCCTGATGAAGTTCATTTACTACAAGGATAGGCTTGGAGTGGTTGAGAATGCCTCCCTCCATGAGAGGGAGCATTGATGTTATAGCATTAAGGCGCAGAGAATCTCCCTAGGTCATGGGTTTTGACCAGGAGCCATGGGATATGGCTAGGGATATTGGCCTAGTGAACATCAAGGCCCAAAATGCTCCCCCGGTCAAGGGCAGCCTAACCATATTGCCATGGGTTTTGGCTAGTGGGTTAAGCGAGTGCCTTATAGCATTGGGCAAGTATGTTTACCATTCAATGACATGTGACGACATGTGAAAAATAAATGGGCCCAGGTTTCACCATGGGTCAGGTGGGGTGCCTAACGTGACTCCAAGTGACAACTTTGTTGCTTGGTAACCCAAGGACTAGTGGGTAACTAGTTCCTCTATTTGATGTTGATGTAGGGATGCTCTCAATCTTTTCTTGTAATGGAGAAATTTATTCAACAAACGTACATCTGAGGAAGTCAAGGAAAATACCTCCCTAGCTAAGAGGGAGTGTTGAAATTTTGTAGCTTCAGTCGGTGTTCAAGTCAACAAGTCAAAGGGAAAATAAATTATTATTTTAAGGTTCATGTAAGCTCCAAAATGACAGATTGCACTCACCTATTGAAGGGGTTGACCCTTCATCAAAACCCACTTGATTTGACACATATAAATTGGCAATTCAACCTCCTCATTTGGCATCATCGTCAACAACTTGGATCTTATCAAGAAGACTTATGTTCACACATGCGAAGGAGGAAGAAGACACTTGAAGTTGACCAGCAAAGTTTGACCAATTATATAATTGTTTGACCAGTCTTGACTTTAACTTTTCTGGGCTGCATTGACTTGGAACTTTGACTGGACGCTAACCGAATTTCTGGGCAGAATTATGGGTGTTAACTGAACACGTTTCACCAATGTTGACCACAGGTCTTCTGAGGCAGTTTGACAGAAGTTGCAGGGGCCGAAATTTGGCCCATTTGACCAGGAGTTGCAAAGGCCAGAATTCGGCCTGTTGACCAGATTTGACCAACTGAACAAAAGTCTGGAATTTCTCTCTCCTTTGCCCAGGTTTGACTTATGTGTTGGTGTGGTCAATTTGACCAAGTTTGACTGAGAAAATTCAGCTTGTATTTTTTATTGAATTGGACAATTTCTCCTAAGAAAAGATTGCTGGGTTTTCCCAGGATAAATTTTGTGTCCCTTGTGCATCTTTATTTTACTGTGATCTCTACTGCCCTACAGATCTATGGTTGAAATTTTCTGAAGTGTAATTGCTTAATGATCTTGAAAGTGCTAAAGTGTAATCATATCATTGGAAGTAATTATCTAGAACAGAAAATTGTGCTTGTCTTAATTGCACTTGTAAAATCAACAACTCCAATGTCTTTGTCACAGCCAACAAACATAATTAAAAAACATACCGAATGGTCTAGTGCAAACTGACTGATCAGCACTTCCTTCACAGCAGATGGTGCTTCAAATACTTCATCAAGCCTCGATGTTATCCCCAGACTTTGCATCTAGAATTTATTATATAATTTTAGTACCAGAGAGAATTGGAATAGCATAGCATACAAGGACCAAGAAATAGTATGCTTAAAGGAATAATCCTTACCTCATCTGATACTAGTGTAGGTCCTTTTCGCATTTCTCTATTTCCAGTATAGTTTAGGACAGGAATATCGAATTGTTTCATGTTTTTAACAAGCAAGTCTCGATCAGATGAATCCTGAGTGATAAATGACTGCAAGTGCAGGAAATTTCATTTAAAAGAAGGAAATATAACAGTTGGAATAGAATAAACAAATTTTCAGAACCAAAAACTATAAACATTACTTACACTAAAGAGGACATATTCGATCAAAAACAGAAGATTATTATAAACCTACAGAAGCATGTCAATGTGAAAAATACAGGACCTCATTTTAATGCATTGAAATGAAATGACTATATACCAATGTCCACTAATGACCAAAATGTGTCAATTTAACTCAAAAAGTACAGCACGTATGAAAAGCAGACCCTGTGTTACTAAGTACTATGTTTTGGAAATTTACAAATCAGAACATATGACACTGCTAAAAGAAAAAGCAAAAATTGCACAATATTTCCAGTGAAAACAAAGACAGTCCATTATCATTTGAAAACAATGGAAATTCATTCACTGCCAGAGAACAAAAGCTCGTCTAATGCATGCATGTCTGCTAAAGCTGCTAGCACAATGCATTAGCTTTGTTTGTCATTCACTTTAAAACTTAAATCTAAAAAATTAATACATATACAATGCAACACATTCACCTTTGACAGCCTCTGAGGTCTCTGTTGTAGTGCATGCTTTTGCCAGGCTTTACAGAAGAAATATGAAGCCTAGGATTACACTTTTCTTTACCACAGTATAGCATATAGTATATACACACCATCCACTGTAATGTCCCCGTCCCCATGGGAAGCTTATGACGGAGTCCGCTAGCCTAAAGTGGTTCCCGTATGCTAATGCGGGGAAATAATTAATAAGAGGACTCAAAAATTTGCCTAAAAATACTTTATTAAAGAAGGGGAAAGGATGATATTTCCTAGGCAAGTTGGATGTCACTTTAACTTTATAAAGTGAAGTATCATAAAGTGACTTTATAAAAAGGAATTTAATAAAAATAAAAAGGAAAAAATAAAAAATAAAGGGAAAGAAAAAAAGGTGAAGATGAAAAGACAATCCCAAACTCATTAAAGAAGGGAATTGAGGAGACTCTGCATTCGGGCATTGTGTGAGTTTGAAGAGAGAGCTCTTGGAGAAAATTGGGAAGAGGAAGCTGAGGGCTCTGGAGTCCTAGCTTCCATAGCAGACTCCGGTGTTGCAACAAGACCCCCTAGTCAGCATATGAGAATGAAATCATTCAGATTTCAACATTGAGCTTCAACGGAAAACGAGATTTCTGAGAAATGTTGAGGTAGTCAAGCTTTATCAATCGTTTTTATATCCTTATACAGTATTTCCCATTTCTTTTGACAGGCTGGAGATTTTTATGGAGAAAGGAGCACCAAAAGCAAATATGAGCCAATAGAGAAATTGTGAAAAGGAGCAGTGATTTCTCCAGCTTCCTGGGGCCCACAAATTATCTGAAGGAGCCTGCATATTTTATTGTGGGGACCAGCCTACATATGTCCCACAGAGTAAAAGCGGAGAGCCTCACGTGACTGGATTTTCAAGGAAGTTATAGGAACGAGTTTCTATACATCAGTGGCACGATTTTTACCCTCTTAGTGAGCTGTGTTTTATTATTGGGCAGCGGCCATAGCAAGCATGAGTTTTCTGGAAGAGACAGGTTCAAATTTTCCTTGCATTTGCTGTTGAACGTGCTACCAATTTCCTGGATCGAATCTCTGCATTAAAGGGACGGATATATCCCTGTTAGAAGGCCAGACACACCACCTGTTCACATATATCAAATTAATTATGTTTGAATGTATGCTGGAGTTATCATGGACTGCGTGGGAACTGAAGACTTTGACCCATGCATACATATCTTTCTCTGAGCAACGTGCTGGTCATATTTCGGTGGAAGGCCATCCTTGGTGATCCCATTTATCAACAGTATCTGAATGGACGTGTGCTTAAATCTGGACGTGTGCTTAACTGTCTGCGTTTTACTTGGGCATTACATTCCAGAATTTCCAAATTGAAGCATCACTTATCTCTACTAGCAGCCACTGTACCCAGGTTCTACATTATTCTTCCTGTTGTGTATTATTTGATGTATCAGAAATAAATGATGTATGCTGTTCAGAACATCATTATTACACAAGTCTCTCAGTGATCTTTCCAAATTTCTGATGTTTAGAATTACGCAACAGTTGCTGGTTACAGTAGTTATTTCCATACACGTGTCACTGTGCATTGCAGTTAGCTCCAATAAATATACTTATTTACTGCGGTGGAATTATGTCAAGTTGTTAAGGGACTACATTGAATGAAAATAACAAAACTTTGGAATTTTATGTGTCATTTTGGGAAAAAAAAAATAGTGGGGATTTTACACTGGTATCAGAGCCTTAATCTTGGCTTGGCTCAGCCTGTGGGTTTGGCTTGAAAACAGTTGGCTGGAAAATTCGTGACAAGAAAATCCATACACAGGGATAACATATGGGAGGAAGCATACTTACGGAGAACCAACTCCCCTTTCAGAGGAAGATATCCCTGATACAGAAAGTGAAGAGACACCAGAAAGAGGCAAGGGGTTAGAGAAAACACCTGAGTTTGAAAGAACAGATATGGGGATAAGGAGGAACAAGTTTTTAATAGCTTACTCAGGGCCATAAATAGCTTGGCCAAGGGCCAAAAAGAGATGGTGGAGGTGACGAAGGGTATGACACACACAAGGGCTGCCACTGGAAAGAGACATTGAATGGGGAAGGGTCCAACAGTGCTGAGGACAGTCAAGCCCGGACTTATGTGCAGAACCCATCCCACACTAATAGCAAAATGGCTAGACCCAATATGCCTCAGTTTGGCTGCAGAAGACTTAACAGATCAGGCTGATTTTGGAATCCCTTATGCAGATTACATGGAACAATATCAATATCTAGGACGGGATCTCCGCACTGCTATGAGCTTCACTGATTTCTGCCACCTTCAGCGGAAGAGCAGGCACAAACCATCTCAGAGGTTTCCAAGGCAGAATCATGAGCTGCAGAAAACACTGGGGAAGGTGACCATCCCCTGTTTTGATCCGTCGTCCAAATGCTCAGCTCGATCATAGGTACAAAAATTGGACACGTATTTTCAGCTGCATCATATGACAGAGGAGGAGGCTACCAAATTGGCCACCCTGCACTTGGATGGGGAGACCCATGAGTGGTGGTACCATGGGTTGGTGACGTTGGGGCAAAACAACATCACCTCATACACAGAGTTCACTCAGAGGCTTACTGAGCGCTTTGATAGGAAGGATCCGGAGATACATTTTAGAGCGCTGGCACAGCTCAACCAGATAGGTAGTCCAGAGGCTTATATTGCAGAGTTTCAGAGACTGGCGGTCATGTTCACATTTATTTGAGGCCAGATTGGTGATGTTATTTGTAGATGGGTTGGCAGAACCTCTACGTGGATGGGTTAAGAGTTTTGAACCCACCACAATTCGTGCAGCAATCAATAAAACCAAGGACTTAGAAGATACAACTTCCAAAAATAAATTCACTCCTAAACCTTCTTTCCCTCAAAAGGGTTAAGAGGTCAAGCCCTTTCAAAAGGAGTGGACTGGGAAACCAAAGCTGGATGAGGAGACCCAAAAAGAGTTGAGGAAGAAGAAACATTGTTTCAGCTCTCAAGAACCTTGGGCACCGGGGCACAAGTGTGTGGGCAAAGACAAAGCGGGCAAGGCCCACTGGGCCACTACATTGAGGTGTACTCAAAGAGTGACAGTGATGACAGTGATGAGGAGCAAGCACACGGGCCGGTACAGGGACCAGCACAAGGACAAATACGGGGGCAGATGCACCAGAATGTTGGAGGTGAGTCCCCGCATGCAGAGGGCAAAGCTCCTATTCTTGCCTCTATGTCAGGATTCCCTAGATACCATACCTTCAGAGTTATAAGTGTTATAGTCAGGCACAAGTTGACAGTGTTGGTTGATGGTGGGGCTTCTCACAACTTCATAGATGCAGAGCTGATGGAACGAAGAGCAATTCCTACAGCAGAATTAGATGGTTTTACAGTCATCCTACCCGAGAAACATCAGATGGACTACAACAAGTACATCCCCAAGCTACAGCTCACCATGGGAAACTATACAGTGACAGATGACTTCATTGTAGTGGATGTGCTAGATGCTAATGTGGTGTTGGGGTGTCAGTGGCTTTATTACATAGGAAAGTACACCACAGATCGGAACCTGGAAATGGAGTTCAATGATCTAGTAGGATGACAGGAGGGTAGTCTTCAAAGCCATGCATAAATACCAGTTGAAGCTCGTGTCGTCCAACCAAATGGAGGTTGTATTGAGACGCGGAGATATCAAGTGGGCAATAGAGTGCCTTATTACAGATAATAGACAATCGGAGCAGCCACAACCACACTCAACTGACATACAGGTATTACTCGTAAACATCATAAAAAATTTGTTGATATTCCTCCAGGTAGACCACCAGATAGAGGCTTTGAGCATGTTATAGAACCTGAGGAGGGTGTGCAGCAGTAATAACCATTCCTTATTGACATCCCAAATTCTATAAAGATGAAATACAACAGGCCATAAAAGAGCTATTGAGATTGGACCATATTCACCCGAGCTCTAGTCCATTCGCTTCTTCGGTAGTGATGGTTAGGAAGAAGGACGACACCTTGCGGATGTGTATAGACTACCGGGCTCACAATAAGAAAACAATTAAAAATCGATATCCTATTCCCAAGATCGATGAGTTGATGGATAAGTTGAAAGGGGCCAAATATTTTTCGAAGATAGATCTTCGTTCCAGCTACCATTAGATCTAGGTTTAGGAGCAAGACATCTCGCAGACAGCTTCCAGGTGTCACTATGGGTACTATGAGTTTTTGGTCATGCCATTTGGGTTAACCAACGCTCCTGCAAATTTCCAGTCTTGTATGAACCATATATTTAATAAGCATTTGCGGAAGTACTTGTTGGTCTTCTTCGATCACATATTGGTCTACAACAAGACATAGGGGGACCAGTTGAGGCACTTGGACGAGGTGTTGGGCATTCTAGAGGAAAAGGAATTGTATGTAAAGGAGTCCAAGTGTGAGTTTGGCATGCGGAGATGCTCTACCTAGGGCATATTATTGGTCACGATGGGGTACGAGTGCGTCATGAGAAAATCTGGACAATCATCGAGTTGCCCACCCCAAAGAACGTCACAGAGTTGAAGAGCTTCCTTGGACTTTGCAATTATTATGGGAAATTTGTTAAGGGGTTCTCATAGTTAACAGTCACTCTTACAGCTCTCACCAAAAAGGGGGTGTTCAGCTGGTTGGAGAAAGCACAGGAAACATTTGTTAGAATGAAGGATGTTGAAGGAAATGTAACTAGGCTAGGTCTTCATAAATGTAATTTTGATATTTGTATTTGTTCAAGAAAAGATAAATTCTTTTGATATTATTTTTCAATGAATTTCTTGCTCATTGAAAATAGGTCAAGCACATTTTGAAGAGCTTCTAGAGAGTCAAAGTCAAAATGTAATTATGATGAGACCCTTTGAGGGCATGTTACATCATGTATGTCAACATACAAGGTCATGGGAACACCTCCAAATCAATTCAAATCCTCTCCTAGCCTCAACGAAGTCTCCAAGCCGCTGCATAACGAATAAAAGATGAATTATGATGAAATTATCATGTCGGCCTAATGGACAATCAAGTCGGCCTGAAAAGGAGGGACATACCTCTATTTATAGAGGTTGTCCACTCCTCATACAACGCATCACTTGTGCTCTAAAATCCGCAAGCAAGAAAGGAGAAAAAGTGAAGGGAAGAAAGTCTGAAAATGTCTCCAAGGCACAACGAAAAAAGGAGGAAGAACAGCAAAAGTAAGAAGACAAATTCTAGGGCATCAACAACCACACGTGTGAGAATAAAAGGATCTGCCTGCGGTCATTACTGCAGGAAATCACAGTAACAAGTACCTCTGTTTTGGACTACTAAACAAGGCCTATAAGGCCTCCCCATCCAGCGAAGAAGGAAGGGAAAGACAGCAAGGATAAGGAGACTGTTTTAGGGTTTATGTCCACACATGCGAAAAACTTCAGCAAGTAAACCTCTGCAGATTTGACAGCAGTTGAAGGCATCAACATGTGAAGCCTCATTTGGATGTGTATCTAGGTCTACAAGGTATCCAAAGGAAAGAAAAGAAGGTTCTCTCTATAGCGAAGTAGAGAAGCCCTAATGTTCTAGGGTTTTCTCCCAAGAAGAAGAGAAGTCTGACTTAGACAAGCAGCAGATAAAGGACGAAGTACTAAGGAGCAAAGTGCCGGAGGAAAAGAGGTCCATGTGCTAAAAGTTATAGTGCAGAAAGAGGAAGGATTTGACTTATGCTTGGAGGATATCCTAGTCAAGGGTCTAGGGTTTGGCAGTTGTTCAAATAAGAAGCTTCAATAAGAGAAAACTTACAAAGGGTTTTCCTCTCAAGAGTGGAGAGGTTTTGTCCCTGACAAAGAGCCAAACTTTGTGTTCTTGTTATTTTGTTTTGGTAGTAGTTTGATGAAACACACACACCAATAAGAAGAAGAAGATTAATTGTTAAAGTGCATCACAAATTGTTATCAAGTAACGAAGAATCACTTTACACTACCTTGCCCTAGATTCTTCAACAAAGGAGGTGATGAGCACTTGCCCTGTGCTTGCTTTAACTTATTTCACCCAGCCATTCGTGTTGGAATGCGACGCTTCGGGGACAGGAATTGGAGTTGTCCTTATGCAGAATCAGCACCCCATAGCGTTTGAAAGTCGCAAGCTTAGAGATTATGAGTTGCACTATTCGATCTATGATAAAGAGATGTTGGTCATAATGCATGCATTGGCCAAATTCAGGCAGTATATAGTAGGAGGCAAATTTAAGGTAAAAACGGACCACAACTATCTAAAATTCATCATGGAGCAGAAAGAACTGAGTGAGCGGCAGCAACAGTGGACAAGCAAATTGCAGGCCTACGACTTTGAGATACATTTTCAACCCGCTATGCATTTTGTGGTACATTTTCTTGTTGAATGTGGCCAAATATGCTTTTATCTTTTCTTTTTAGCTGCATCAACCTCTAGACTTCATTCCAGGTCATGACCCAAGGTGTGGGAAAGGGGAAGGGGCAAGTTGACTATATGTGGACCCAGTGGAGGAATGTGGACCTAGGTGGGAGAAATGATGAATGGGGCAATAATGAGTGGAAAGAGGGTAATATAAGCGGATAAGGGAGCGGGACCACCCAACCAAAATCAAGGTTTCCCATGAAATACCATCCCTAGATCCAAATGGTCAGTAAAAGAGATCCCACAGGCCTATAATGCAAGGTTAATATCCAAGAGGGGTCTAGGGGACAAGGGCACAAACCTAACCCATTCTTTTCGACAAATCCCCCCATTAATCCATGCCCATAAGTGTCCATGATAAGCAACCTACAATAGTCAATTACCAAATGACAAGGCATACCTTTAGGTTTGGGAGGGCCCACCTTCAAACATACAATCATGGCAGATGGGCGAGCGACCACATGTCTGGTTCAAGTGGCGGAGAAATGGCACAATGAGCTCGCTGGTACCTGCAAGGGGTTGCTGGCTGTCAACTGAGGACCATCTTGGAGAAAAAAAATTATCCTAAGGATATCACCCACAAAATGGTGGGTAACACAGCGTGCATGAAAAAACCAATACAAGCAAAGCCATCCACTTTCGTAGAAGTTGTCAATCACCAAGAATGGAAGGATGCCATGAATGAAGAATATCAATCTATAATGAAAAATGGAGTTTGGGAAATTGTACCTAGGCCTGAAGACAAATCTGTGGTAACTTCAAAATGGCTCTACAAAATTAAACATGCAACAAGTGGAACTATTGATAAATAAAAGGTAAGATTTGTGGCTAGGGGCTTCTCTCAACAAGAAGGCATCGACTATGAAGAGACATTTGCTCCAACAGCAAGGTATACAACTATTCGTTCGTTGGTCTCTTTGGCAGCATCGGTGGAATGGAACATCCACCAAGTGGGTGTCAAGACTGCATTCCTAAATGGCACAATTGATGAGGAAGTCTATATAGAATAGCCCTTGGGATTTGAAGTTAAAGATAGAAAGGCATATGTCTACAGATTGAAAAAGGCATTATATGACCTCAAGCAAGCACCAAGAGCATGGTATGCTAGGATGGATGCATACCTATGGAGATTAGGCTTTACCAAAAAATTTGTTGATCTGAACCTTTATATTAGAGTCATGAGGGGAAAGCCCGTAATCATTCTTCTATATGTGGATGATCTTCTCTTGACAAGTGTGGAAGGTCGAACTGAAGAATGTAAGAAGCAACTAACAGCAAAATTTGACATGAAGGATCTAGGGTTGATGCACTACTATTTGGGACTCGAAGTCTGGCAAAGGACCTAATGAGATCTATCTAGGTCAAGGAAAGTATGTGATCAAGATGTTGAAGAGGTTTGACATGATGGATTGCAAACCAATGACAACTCTGACGATCACAAAATTGAAAAGACTAATGAGTTCTGAATCAAGCCCTGTGGATCCTTCCAAGTATAGACAATTGATTGGCTCAATGATGTACTTAGTGAATGCTCGACCAGACATATGTTTTGCAGTAAATGTTCTCAATCAATTCAAAGTAGAGCTGAGGCATGATCATTGGATAGTAGCAAAACATATACTGAGATATCTGCAAGGAACCATCCACTACTGCCTGAAATGATAGGAGGAATGATGTCCACTTGATTGGATATACAGATTCTGACTGGGGAGGTAGTGAGTAGGATGGAAGGAGCACTACAGGAGGATGTTTTAATTTGGGATCCTCCATGATCTCATGGATGAGCAAAAAGCAAAAAACAGTTGCTTTGAGTAGTGTTGAGGCTGAGTATATTGCAGCCTATGAAGTAAGCAGAGAAGTTGTCTGGTTGAGGAAGCTGCTATCCGACCTATTTGAAGGACCAATGGACCCTAC
The DNA here is from genome assembly GCA_000404065.3 of Pinus taeda. Lineage (NCBI taxonomy): Eukaryota > Viridiplantae > Streptophyta > Pinopsida > Pinales > Pinaceae > Pinus > Pinus taeda. The sequence goes on along the minus strand of APFE031721594.1, from coordinate 310,990 downwards.
AATGATACATTGTGATAACACCAGTAGTATACGATTGTCTGAAGACCCAGTATTTCATGGAAAGACAAAGCATATCAACAACAAGTATCACTACATTCGAAAGCTAGCACAAGATGGTGTGCTACAGCCACAATATATCTCCATCGATGAGCAGGTAGCTGACATATTGACAAAATCTCTTCCTAATAAGAAGCTTGTGTATTTGAGAGACAAGCTTGGTTTGGTTGATGTAGTTTCCCTAGTTGAGAGGGACAGATAGGAACATCATTTTTGTCTTCACTTGGGAAGACAGAATGAAGGATTGGGTAAGCATCTAGCATTTGATACTCTTTGAGGATGAGGTAGGGCGTCCAAGATGAGAGTAGTCGTGGACCGATATTCTTTGAGGACTAGCTATCCAAGATAAGAATAGTCCAAAAAAGGTCATACTCTATGAACACCCGAGTGGGCTATGTACCTTGAGAGACAATGATGATGGTGTCTATAAATCATTGATCTCGCCAGCATTGTGCTCTGATTTTCTGGAGAGATAGAGCTACTATTCAAGGCCTTGCTATATGACAATGTTGGTTAATATGATGCTAAACAGATGGGTTACCAATTCGACTCTTCTTATGAGATATCTTCATATTGAGAATGTCCATGTACCATTTATGAATACCTCCCTAGTTAAGAGGGAGTGTTGAAAAATGTGTAACTAGGTTCAGTCTTCATAAATATGAAATGTACTTTTGATTCTTGTATATTGTAAAATGAAAGAAAATTATTATTATTATTTTTGGAGCATGGGTTTCATGCTCAAAGTCTTTTATTTTATAGGTCAAGCACCCATTGAGTGCTTCTAGCGTTTGTCCTAGGTCAAGAAGACAAAAGAGTCATTGTCATAAGTTGAAGACCCCTCGAGCACAATGTAACTTGTAAAGAAAATTATTTTTATCCTTAAAAGTGTCAAAATACCCTTCAAGACCGAGTTGTCCTGGCAGCTAGCAAGTCATCCTAATTTGAGGAGAAATGTCCACCTTGAGAAACTCAACCTCCTTGGAATACATTCATCACTCACTCATTCAGGGGAAGAAGGAAGAAGAAGAAGGCAACGAAGAAGGAAGAGGACGAAGGAGACTTGTCTTTAGGTTATTTCTCTCTCACACGTGTGAAGGAAGGCTAGGGTTTCTGCCGCTGGTCTAGGGTTTTCTTCTGTGGGTTCGATCTTGAAGAAAGAACGGAAAGAAGGTCAGCGAAGGTCACAATAAGCCATCCTCAAGCTCTAGAAGGAAGAGAAAAGTCAAGCGAAGGTTTAAGGAAGCCTTGGGAGGCCAGAAGAAGCTCACACCTGTGGTCGCAGCTGCTTCTGGAGGACCGAAAATTTCAGACCTGCAGTAGAGGCTGAAATTTTGCAATTGGAAGTCGAAGTTGTGCTACTGGAAGAGATTTGACTGGGTTTAGCTTGAACAAAGGAAGCACATCATCCAGAAGGGTTGGACTTGGTCTTGGAGGGTATCAGTGTTGGTCTAGAGATCTTGGAATTCATCAATTGAAGAATCTCTAAGAAGAGGAGATTTGCAAGTTTTCCTCTCAAGTGGAGAGGTTTTAGCCCTAGTTTGCAACCTATATTTTGTGTTATTGTTCTTCTTGTTTTCGTAGTTGTTTGATGATACACAAACATAATAATGAGTAAAGAAGCTAAATAAGTAAGAAAAATAAAAAGACATCACAAGCAGTTATTAATAAAAGAGAAATTATTCTATTCATTGCCCTTATAGATTTCTCAACACCTAGAAGGCCAAAACATTGTACTCATTCTATTGAAGTATGTAACTTTTATAACTCTAGTGTATGCATAAAGTTCGGTTTGTATTCTTTTCTATGCCCTTGCATGCATTTTTGAATCTTCGAATCCTAAAATGTTGAAAATTTGCAGCTCAGGCATACACCCATGCTTGTAGTAATTTTAATAGTGACTGAAAGGGTTAACTATTGAAGAGATTCTTTCGTTTCATCTCTTTACAAATATCCCACCAAATATTAGTTAGATATCTTTACTGGATGCAATTTTCTATTACCATACTGCCACATCAAAGAAAAGGCAATATAATATTATAACGCATGGGATATGATCATCTTTCCTTCATCAAAATATACCTAAATATTAGTTAGACATGCACCCATGCTTGTAGTAATTTTGATAGTGACTGAAAGGGTACATCATTGTTAAATTGGCAACTAGGGCCAAACTCCATGTGGATCAGCTTATTTATGTCAGCTGATATTTTTATTGGATCCCTCTCGTCGAGAGGTGTGGGATCGATCTAAAGATCATCCGATTCCGATAAGTATTTATGGAGATATGAATTTATTTTGGTTATGTAATTATTATCAAGCCGACCAGCACTTGAGTAGGCTCAGAAGCCCAATAGACGTGTCTATTCATCATCTACATTTTAGTATAAATTGGTGAGGATTTGAAGTCATTTGAACACACATTCTTGGTGTGATCTCCTCCTCTCCACGTATTTGGGTTTTGGTGAAGGAGAAGATACGCTGACCTAAACATGTGCCCTAAAACCGCAGTCCTAAAGGTGCCCTAATCTGCTGTCAAGAGAGCCCTAAATCCGCAGTCCTAAAGAGGCCTAAAGCTGCAGTCAGTGGAGGCCTAATACGCAGCTAAGGAAAAAGACTTGGCAGCTGATCTGAGGAGCCACAGTACGCAGCCACTGACCCTAAGCCGCAGCAAAAGGAGCCCTAACGCAGCTAGAATAATTCTGTTGACAGCTTGAAAGAAGGCTGTTCCTAGGCATAAGTTAAGGGACTGTTTAGGCATCGTTTGTGACTGCGTTTTCTTCTTGGAGGAGAGCCGAGTTAGAAAAGGGAAGCTGCAAGTCTGTTGTGGCTAAGTTAAGATAATATTCATCCCTGTTTTGACAGCGGATTGCACAGGAAGAATTGCAGGGAGGCTGAGTCCTAAACAGTGGGTCGTTGGATGAATATAAGGGCTGGTGTTAGCTCTATACTCCTGCATAGGACAGCAGCAAAGAAGAGGGACTAAGCCGCAGTAGTAGAAGGTTGTTTGGGTGTATGCTTTAGGGCTGATGCAGGCTGCAGCTTACCATGAAGTGCCCTAACCAGGAACAGTCACGGACAGCATGATGTATGGACAACAGCATGATGTAGATCATGGGTAGATCATGATGATGGAAGGGGCAGCATATGCACAGGCAGCATGATGACAATGAGTCATACTAGCAGGGGCAACATAATGACGATGATGTATGGGCAGCAAATGGACGAGATGCAGAACGATGACAGGTGAAGGAGTCACCTTGAGAATCAGTTGAAGCAGAATGTCTTCAACTGATCTCATCATGATACGAAATGATCTATGCTAGATCTAGATAAGTCAAAGTATTGACTTCTGTTGTTTAAAATGTACTCTCTCTCTCTTTCTCTGCTTGAACTTTGAAGATAAAAGAAGATTTGATCAAAGGGTTTCCCCACCACATTTGTGGGGTTTGTCCCTGGCTCACGCCCATATCTTGTGTCCTCTTGTCTTGGCTTGTCTTCTGCGTTTTGTATTTATGTTCTATCTGCAGTTTATCGTAATGCTGATGTGATTGCTAACAGTGAAAATTTAAATAAATTGCTCAAGCATAGAACATACCTAAATTTAACAATCATTGAAGAGATTCTTTCATTTTATCTCTTTACAAATATCCCACCAATAAAGATTAGTTAGATGTCTTTACTGGATGCAATTTTTCAATTACTTTATTGGCACAATGTAGAAAAGTTCATATATATTATGATAAATGGGATATGGTCATTCATTCCTTCATAAAAGGATAACTGATGTCAAATTGGCATCATCACATATTTCTATTATTGAAGTCAACAAAATGTACAAGAATTAAACTAAATACCAAGCAGCCGTGGTAGTATCAGATCCATTTAAAGAGGTTTAAAAATGTTCTTATAGGATCATTCCAAGAGAAAACGACTTGCTGGTCTAATAGGCATAACTTGGATGTAAGCAGATCCATCACTGAGAACAATAGTTATAATATTTCCTTCTTTCATCATTTACCATATCAATCAATAATATTTTCAAAAAATAGCAGAAAACTGAGAATATCATAAGTGAAAAGAGTCACCTTCCAGATATAATTTGGGACATGGCCTTCCAAGTAAGCCGCATGAGCTTTGTTAGAAACATTGACCTAGACCAAGTAATGTTACATTAGAAAAGTCCAAACAGTTGGCATTTCAACATTTTGATATTAATTAAAATTTAAGATCAACCTCCATAACTATATACCTCTACAAGAACTGGACCATAAACTTTACTCTTGAAATTGCTGCTATTCTTTTTCACCCATTCAACAGCTTCAAATATATGTCGAGCCCCAGAATCCTTCAATGCCTGCAAAAGTCGAATATTCGTATTTTCTATATCTTTCATCCTGCAAAGACACAAAAAATAGCTAAGTCTAATCCACTTAAATCCGAATAGAAGAAAACTATTCATCAAATAAAGTAAAAAGGTGATCATAAATCATGACTAACACCTTACCTGTTCATACATCGATTCAGTGTTGATCTCTCCTGGTCTAGCATATAACCCTTTTCTTTCTTGAGCGACCGCTTTTCACCAGCAGAAATTTCCAGCTCCCTTATTTGTGATCCAAGTCCTTCCTGTTGTATTGGACCAAAACAAGAGAAGAATATAGGAAAGAGTGACACCCATGAAACAACTTTTTATGTCAATCAATACATAGACTTGTTTTGCCATATGAAATTGATGCCACTTGTTAAAAAAGTACAGGGTAAACAGAAGGGCTGGGCATCTTATCAGATATTTGTCAAATAAGAGTAGAATAATTTTTTATTTATTTTATGCCAAATTTCTATCTCAAGAAAACTCGCCAAATCCATTATTCTCATCCATAGTTGTGTAGATAAGATAAGGTAATTTTATTAGTTTCCCTAAATGACCAAGAGTCTAGAACACTCCTGGAGCTAAAATTTTATCGGGATTTATGAATGACAATGAAAGAAAGAAAAGAGCACAAGCACGACAACCCTAAGTCAAGCAAGGCTTTAGATCAACATCAGCATCATATGTGAAAACAAAGCAGAGGAAGAGGAAGGAGAAGAGGTACCCCTGTCCTCATTCATCAATGTGAAGGAACTGATGAAAACCATGAAGTTCTCCTCTCCAGAGTGTTTGATGCCAAGAGTTCCTCATAGTACAAACATGGGAGGCGAGAAGACAAACATTCTCTCACAAAGCAATCACATTCCAACTCAACTATGGGAATTAGCCTAGTCCTTATAGCCTCCACCAATAGAGATATACTGAAATAAAGAGATAATGAGATTGATGAAATTGGGCCTAGAAAGGCCATATAACATCTCTTACATGTGGATAACCAAACCCCAACCATATAAGGCTAAGTGTCTCTGATCAAGGTAGCAAAAGAAGGCCACAACGGAACCACTTGAGTCCCAAAACAAGTAGTGAAACGCCCCACCCCTGGATCTCGTAATATCAAGGACAACTGAAGAAAAGTGTTCCTTGAGTTCAATCTACTAGAAATCGCATAGTTGGAAGATCCTCTTGGACCTTGAAATGTGGCAGTCCATATCATACTATAGATTATTTTAGAAAACCTGCAACTAATAGTGTTGGACCCTAAGGCCACAAACATAATGACATCTAATGTAGTAGGGGCAGACAATGAGGCCATCCTCCAACTTCATGAAGTGCTCATAATAGAAGGCCATCTTGGGACCAAGAACCTAGGGGGGTACCAAAGTGCTTAGAATGTAACTTTAGTTGATATCTTTCCTGATTTTTCTTTTGTGGGAAGGATATGACCAAGGGCATCCAAAAAGGTGATAAAGGGACGATGATTTCTATTCCAATAGAATAAACAAGTGGAATAGGCTAAAAATAACAAACCTATCTATAATAAAACCTATCATACACAAGAGCACGATGGAATGAACTCTCTTAACCCGAGAATAATCTATTGAAGTCAAAAACAAGCACATAGACCTCAACACCAAAAAGAACAATGAGATTATGATGGTGTCAAAGAGGAGAAATTTCATCAAGATATCTTGAAAATGCCAGTGAAAACATTGGCACTCTAACATGAAGAATGATGCACATCCTTTGTTTTCTTGGGGCTAGGAAGCAAGCCTCGTGCTAAAGCTAGGGCATAAGAATCGAACCCCCAAATATGCCTAAGCAATGCTAATCTCTACCTACCCCCTCAAAATCATGAAAGACCTCTTCCTATTTCTTAGAGATTAAATATCAACACCTTAGTGTCACTAAGGTTTACCACCATCTGCTTAAAATCACAAAAACCTACAAGGATGTCTAGTTTCCTTTGCAAGCCCTCTAGTGAGGAGGCTAAGAGGATGATGTCATCAGCAAACAAGAGTATTTCAATCAAAACTTGGTGAAGGATGCAGTGGACATCAACATGAATGTTCCCATTAATGTGCATTTCAAACTCATCAATGTAGATCAAACACAATGTAGGTGTCAACCCACCCAACCATTGTTGTAGAGCCTCATTGCAACCACAATGAGGGACTTGAGAATCCCAATGTTCAGCAATCTCTTTAAAACGAAAGCCCCAAGAATTGAGTCAAAATCCTTCTAAAAGCTAACTAAACAACAAAAGACACAAGAAGACCAATGCCTAGATTCCTCAATGATAGCCCAAGCCATTGAAATGTGCTCTACAATTTGGTATCCATTCCTAAATCTTTCAATAATCGTTCATATTTGAGTTGTTCCCCAACTTGAAAAAAAGTGTTGATGATCCTATGTGCCCATGAAGGGCATAAGCCCCAACAAACTAACTCACCGGAAAGAATAGTAATGTGGCATACCGAGGATGTTGATGTTTGTAGCTCAAGAAGGTACTTTTGCAGAGGCCTAAGTGTCTAGGCATGTAGAAGTTGCCCAAGATCTCCATAGACACTTGCGCTAGTGTGAGCAAGTTGCATTTGTAACTTAGCCTAAGTCTAACTTAGGAAAAGCTCATAATTATTATATTGGCTTATTGACCTAAAGAAACATTAGAAAAAGTAAAGTATTTACTTTAGTCATTATATTTTAATCTCATCCTTTGATCTCAAGTGAGGTGAGATCTAATCTCAAGTGAGGTGATACCTAATCTGAGGCATCGATCACTTAGGAGATTACAATTAGGGATTTAGCTCAACGAAAAGTTATAAAAGCAAGGATAAGGACAGGGAGAAAACACACCATACAACAGCACAAGATTGTGAGAGGCATCTTAGTGAGAAGTGTGATACTCTAGCGTGTTGGGTCCGAGGAAGGGGGTACCAAGGACATCTTGATCAGCTCAATCAGATCTAGTGTTGTACATGTATTTCCTCAGTTGGGCCATTATCCAAGGACAGGAGCCCAAGTAGGTTCTAAATCAATTTAATGATGAACTGTTGATTGTGCATAATCTCTATGCCTCACTTGTGATTGAGATTGGTGTAAATATTTTGCTTCCGCTAAATTTCTTGTGTTACCTAGTTGTGTAATTAACTAGTAGACCTATAATCTACTACAAATTAAGTGTGGGGTGCTAGGTTTGCAAGAAAATTAACTTTGTACCAGAGCAATAAACTCTAAGAAAAACAATCTCAAAATTACAGGAAGCTAGGTTTGTACAGAATCATCAAGGCCAAGTTCAACTATGATAGTATGAGGATGAAATTTTTGTTAAAAGGCTGAAGTAAATCAACCATACGACTACGATGTTGAATAAAAAAAAAATCCTAATGGGGCCGAAAAAAAGTTTTTCATTTTAGCACAAAAGAAAATATAAAAATAAATAAGAAAAAAAAAGTTGAGAGGGGGGGTGGCCGACAGCCTAAATGGGTTGTCAGACCCACCCAACTAGTGCGCAATGGCAGCCAAGGGCTATGAATCAATGCACAGGGACTCGGGAGTAACCGAAACTCTAGACACTTGGACCCACTAATAGCCAAGGAAGCAAGGGGTGGTGCAATGGCACAGGAATTTGGCAACAAAAATTCGAGGTAAAAGTGCCAAGGTTGAGGCTTGGCAGAATGGTCGCATAGCACAGAATCAAACAGCCACTGGTAGAGGACGTAATGAGTAACAGTCAGTAGAGCGTGGGGGGCTTAGACAGGGTGCAAGGACGAAAAGAGCAGTCGCCAAGGCAACCACCAACCACTAGACCAACCGCAAAGTAAAACATCGCACAACAAGAGGGACGTACAACTATTGAAGGTGAAGGAGCCGACAGGACGTGTAGTTCAAGGTTGCAACTACTGACACAAACACCAACAGCAAGGGCATCCACTAGTCAACGAGCTAGTCGCAAAGAGAAAACACTATCAGCATTGGGAACTATTCGACAAGGAATTTGGCAATGAATGCACAGGCATCGGGCCAGGCAAGAAGTGGCGCAGCGCAACCACAAGGAAACTGGACTAGAGACAATGTTGATTGTGTCGCGTAGGGATAAAGGAAAAGATTCACAGTTGGAGTTGGACATGGATCGAGGTTGTAGTGCATAGGGTGATTGCATGAGAGGATAATCCACCAGCACCACAGCACAAGGCTACAAGCTATCAGCCACAAGTTGTCAAACCCAGCCAACAAATAGCCAACAAGGGTGGGTAGGAGTTGACCGCAAGCGTGTCAGAGATCAGTTGTGCGCAAGGAGCCACAATAAAGAATATCGACCACTTGCTCATTAGTAGATAAATACTCAAGCTACACTGCCCATCTTTGAACACATTCACGAATGAAGTGGTATCTAATCCCAATGTGTTTTTACCTGTCATGAAAAATTGGATTCTTCGGGAGTTTAATGCAACTTTTATTATCACAGTAAATCATTGCAAGCCTCAACTGCTAACCAAATAAGCCCGACAACATCCTGCAAAGCCAAATGGCCTCACAACTGGCCTGACTAGTTGCCATATACTCTGCCTAAGCAGAACTCAGTGCTAGTGACCATTGTTTCTAGCCGAACCATGACACACCTGTCGAACCCAACCTGAAACAGCACCCAGAAGTGATTTTCCTATCCCCAACACATCATGCACAATCTGAGTTTGTGTAGCCAGATAATCTAACTCCATCCCATTGAACATAGTCCAAACCATTATCTATTGTCCGCTTGCAAATACTGAAGCACATGTTTTGCAGCCACCCAATGCACTCTCCTAGGTTGTTGAAAATGTAGCGACCAAGGTCTTCTAGCTTGTGCCTTAACCAGTGAAGTCCTAAAATTGTCCTCATGAGTTAGACTTCAATTAGGATGAGTTATTTCTAGTTTACTGGAATAATCATCAAGTTAGCATGCGTAAAGTTGGAGCTTCAGTTAAAAAGGACTCTTCATCAGTTTGATTACAAAACGAGGTGGCAGTTACAAGTTCACTTAGAGCGAGTTAGTCTCCAGTGTTGATTGGAGAGAGAACGAGTTGAGAACTCCAATGTTGATTGGAGAAAGGACAATAAGAATTCTCAATTAGCTCTCAATCAGAACTCGACTTCAAAAATAGAATTGGTTCTCCTTGCATGTTTGAATTGGGTCTATAAAGAGGAGGACAAAGGCACAAGAATTAAAAAAAAAAATGTGCACGAGGTTTGTGTGACAAGACAGCTCACGAGTTTGTGAGAATATCCTTGATTGTGGGGAGCCTAGAGATTGTGTCCTAAGAAAAAGGAGGCACAAGTGCATTGGGATTTAGGAGGTCGACTGCACATAGTGTTGAGGAGCTAGGGTCCTAAAGAATAAGAGGCAGGAAGTGCACAAGGAAATAGGAGCCAAACTTGTACTAGGAAATAGGGGATTTGCGCAAGGAAATAAGGTTGCCAAGTGCACAAGGAAGGAGGAGCAGGATCGCAAAAGAGAGCATGGTTTGAAGAGCAGGTCAAGAAGGCAGCAGTTGCAAGCTAGAGGGTCAAGATCCTATATCAACTAGGATTTTTGAGATAAGCAAAACACTTTCTCAGAGAAACGAATTGTTTTGAAAAGATTCAATTGCTCCAAAACAATCAATAAAATACCACATCAAGGAATTAGGTTTTCCCTATTAGGTTTCCTAAGAAAAACAAGTGTGTCAATTTGTGTGATGTGTTTTTATCTCTGTGTTTTTATTATGTTGCCTATGATTTGTTAAGAGAATTTGTATCTTAGTGAAAGTAAACTAGATTTCAGTTTTCAGAGATTCATCTAAGTAGTTGCAGAGTTTCATGGAAATTTAACATAGACTCCACCATAAACTGACTAAGAATGTTGACTACAAAATAGATGTATGGTCTAGCATTGACCAAATACATCAATGAGCCTATCAACTAATGATAAGTTGTGGGATAAACCATCTCAGACTCAGATGCATGAAGCTTCTTCCAGTTGGTAATCATAGGCGTAGACATGGGCCTACAGTCCTCCATATGAAATCTCATCAAAATGTTGGTTGCATACATATGCCCCTCCTTTTGTCACACCTCTAATCCCAAGAAGTAATGCATCATTCCAAAGTTTGTCATCTCAAACTCTGAAGCAAGATTACACTAGTAGTACTCCACGAGTCCCTCTGTACCTGTAATACATAAATCATCCACATATAGTACAAGAATCAGCGAATCCTCACCATCTCAATGTAGTAAAGGTTTGGATTTGCATCACTCTTGCTAAAACCCAACTGCTACAAGTAAGTGCCTATCCAAGAGTACCAAGCTATCGGAGCTTGCTTCAGGTCATATAGTGTCTTTTTCAACCTGCAAACAAGGGACTCCCTTTCATGCACCTCAAATCCCTATGGCTGCTCAATGTACACCTCCTCCTGAATAATGCCATTTAGAAATGTGGTCTTCACACCCATCTAGTGGATCCTCCAACCCATCTATGTTGCTGTAGAGACCATTGATCTAATAGAAGTATACTGAGCAACTGGAGTGAAGGTCTCCTCATAGTCAACACCCTCTACCTGTAAGAACCCTCGTGCCACAAATCAAGCTTTGTACTTCTCAATGTTGCCATCTACAACATACTTGATTTTTAGAGCCACCTAGAGGCTGGAATTCACCATTGACTTCCCCTCAGGTCTCGGCACTATCTCCCACACATCATTCTTCATGATGGAAGCATACTCTTCCACCATGGCATCCCTCCGAACTTGTTGACCTAAAGCTTCCTCATAGCTAGATGGCTCAGTCTCCACAATGTTATTCACCATAGCCAAATAGCCACCAAACTGCTCTAGTGGTCTACTCTCCCTAACTGACCACTTGGGTTTTGCCACTTACTCTTGTGCTTCCTTTAAAGTATCATGAAGTCATTTTGGCTTCCTCTTCCCTGAAGTAGCCTCTTGTACTAGGGTGGGAATATCCTCCTCTGAAGATTGTACCCCTTACGATGATGCCCCTAAGTCGTTGGTGACCCTACACCTTGGGAACCTGTGACCATGTAACCTCTAAACCTGTCACCCCTTAAGCACGTGATCTTGTACCCAATGGTCCAATAACCTATGGTGGACTCCCCTACTAATGAGTTTGTTGCTCTACTTGATCCATGTCTTGTGACCTCCTCAAGGCTCTCTCCTCAAATCTCATATCCCACCTCACTACAACCTTTCTCTTGGCAGGAATATATATGTGACAGGCCTCGTTATACCCCCAAAAATACCCTTTTCTCAATTGTGGGTTCTAGTTTTGTCCTCTTCTCCTTAGGGCCATGTGAATAAGTTAGCCACCCAAAAATCCTGTAGAGCCTAATCTAAGGCTTCTTCCTAGAAAAATCCTACTCAGGAGTCTTGCTCCCAAACTTTGTGTGGAGTCTTATTCTACAAATACATTGCAGTGTTATACACCTCAACCCAAAGAAAGAAAGGTAGTCTCCGATCATGAAGCATGACTCTCGCTGCCCCAGCTATGGCCTTGTTCTTCCTCTCTCCAACACCACTTTGTTGTGGGTTGTAAGGCACTGTCCAATCCCTCTTGATGCCTGCTCTTGCACAAAAGTCCTTCATCTCATTGGAGGTATACTAGCCCCCATTGTCAGACCTTAAAACCTTGATCTTTTTACTTGTCTAGTTCTCCACAAGAGCTTTCAACTCTTGGAACCTCTTGAAGACCTCATCCTTGGTTTTCATGAAGAAAATCTAGGTCTTCTTGGAGTAATCATCAATGAAAGTGACATAGTACTCATAAGTGCTCAATGATACAGAAGACATAGGACCACACACATCAAATTGAATCAAATCAAGTCTCCCTGCTACCCTGCTAATCACTACTTAGGAAAGCAGTTTTGGTGTACTTTCCCAAAGCACACCCCTTGTACATAGTCTAGTGCTCAATACTGAACTCTAATAGCCCTATAACAATCTCTCTCCATACTCTCAAAGCCCCATGGTGCAAGTGAGTCATCCTCCTGTGTGACAACTCACATAGATCACTGTCGTTGGTGGTTGAAACCAATGCTCTCTCAAGCTAAAACATGAACTTGTTGGGCTTCCCATGGCGCACTCCAATCACTTTGGGTGAAGTGATACTGGATCCCCTAGGATATATAAGAACATGTCCATCATGGAACACCACCCTATATCCCTTGTCCTCAATAGTGGACACTAAAATCAAGTTTTTCTTCAGCCCGAGAACATATAAGACCTCTGTCACTTTAAAGGGAGGTTGTGACTCCCTCTGAAAGGACATGGTCCCAACACTAGCTACCCTAGTTGTGGATTCATCACCAAGCACGACCTCCAAATCTACATCCCTTTCACTAAAACTTGTAAAATGCTCCCTGACACCTGTCATATGGCATGAAGGTTCACTATCAATGTACCGGACACTAGAGAATGTGACACTAGTGGCAAGACTACCCACCAACAAAAAATCCTTGTTGAACTTGGTGGAAAACTCATCCACCTTGGCTGATGTCACAACACCCTTCTTCTTATTAGGACACATCAGTGCACAGTGCCCCATCTTCTGACAAGCAAAGCATCTCAATTTTCCCATGTCCTTCTCCTTCCGTTTACACTTCTGCTTGGTCCCACTCATGGAACCCTTCTTGTACTTCTTCTTGCCTTTGCTACAAGCGCAACATTCTCCTCTTCTTCCCCACCACACTTCCCACCACTCCTAGCATTTCGCCTTATCTCCTCTTGACGGAAATCATCGCACATTCTTACCCAATCTAGAAGTTTCTCACGAGCTACTATCCCATCAATGAAAGCATCCCACTTCTTGGAAAAACTACTCATAATTGATCTAACTAGCTACTCATCAGATATGGTTTCAACCACAGCTTCCAACTCATCTCTCACATGAGTTATCTTGGTGAGGTATGAGGAAACAATGTCGGTTTTGGTCGTCTCGGTTTGCCTTATTTTTTCCCTTTGGATACTTTATGACTTTATGTCTCCTAGAGTCATTTTATGACATTGTCTTATAAAATCACCTTAAATTTATTTCTCATAAAGTTAAGGGGGTCATTGTTAGGACACTTTTTCCTAAGCTAGACACCAAGCCTTAGGAACACTTGTCATTGGTACACTTTTTCTAACATAGGATGCAGTGGCAAGCAAAGGATCATAGCCAAAATTATTGTACAAATTCATTGGACAGGGGTTCTGCCACGACAGGCATCAGCCAGTAGTGGTCGACAAATCATGGTATGAAGGACAATACCAATAGGACTTGCCACAAGATTGGCGAAGGTCATCCTTTACAGGGAGAGAGGTAGATTGTAAACTAGCAAGCTTCTTGTAGGTGCTAGAAGGATTTAGCACAAGGGCCATAAGAAGTAGAGCATTGACGCAAGGAGCTCTGAACGTTAAGTATCTCAAAGGGAGTTAACCTTCAAGTATAGGAGGCGAGGAGCAGTTGAGAGATTTCTCCAAATTTGTCAAGAAGGTCCCTGGGTATGAAATGACCTTACAAGATGTTCGAGAGCATGAGGCTTCTCGGAACTAGGCCAAGGAGAGCAGGATTTTGACGACGTTTCCAAACCAAATGTGAGGGAAGGTATTCGGTTTAGAGGGAGTGTCATATGCACATGGAAGGTGGACAGCCACATACGATAAAGCGTGAATATTTTTCTATTAACAAATGATATACATTTATAATACATGGGAGTGACCATTGGATTCCATATTCCAAGGTCTCCTGGACTCCCTTTGACAGTTTATCTTCCACACCATAACCCTTAGAGGATTAGGTGTCCAACATTCCCCCCTTAATCCAAAGGTTATGTATGAGTCCAAGAAGAGAGTTGTAATACAAAACATGCAAAAATGCATGGCAGCACTAGGCTGAATGTGCTCTCTGAAATGTTGGTATAAAGGGAGGTGGTTTAAGGATGGCCACCAACACTGGAATGCTTAGTGCAGTTCCCGGAACTCTTCCAAATTTGGCATGAAGCTGAGGTATTTTGCTAAAGGAAGTGCTCCTGATGTTTTGAAGAGGGAAACCGTCAACCTTGAAAGGGAGGTCTCACCCCACATAAAATGTAGAACCTCAACCTAAAAAGGGAGGTCTCAACCTGTGATGGTTTAAGGCTCACCACCAACTCTGAAATGCTTAATGCAATTCCTGGAACTCTTCCAAAACTGGCAAGAAGATGAAGTCTTCTGCTAGAGGAAGTGTCCCCAATTCTTTGAAGAGGTATCACCGACTCAACGCATGCTCTAGGGCATCTTTGTCTTTGGCTACAACTCTAAATCTGGTATGGCAAGTTGTGGCTCAGGCTTGCTTGATGTGGCTTTGAAGTTCGTAGACGACCATCATTCCCCCCCCATCAGATACAAGGTGAGAATATGAAGATTTCTCAACTGCAAGACTTTTCAATATTCGAGAACAAATCCTATTGTATGAGCAAAATATCTTCTTATCTGTTGAAGCCCATTGCCAAGAAGCGATCCATCCAAGATGAATCTTTGTTCTTGCAGGAGGTTTGTTTTTGAAGCATCTGTGTGAAGAATGGGTATGCTGACCTTGTTGTCGCTGTTGTGGAAGAGGTGCAGAATCTGGAACAATTGAAGGTGAACTATCATTTAGAAATCCAACACTTTGAAATTGGATTGGCTTGGAGTAGTCTGGAATATGAAAGGACACCTCCTTATCATATCCAAGCCCTATTATGTGCTAGTTGTGGACAAGCTCCTCCCAAGGTCTGATGACCGACTTGGGAAGTGCAGACTGAATTTCTGCATCTGCATGTACAACTGCTGCTTCATTGGGTACTAAATCTGAATGAACCTCAACAATATTGACTTGTTGATGGGAGTTTATCTCAATCTGAAACAACATATTTTTCTCAACAGAATGATGCTTACGTTGTTGTAGCTTTGTCTCAAGCTGCAAAAACTCAATATTCCCCTGTGCATTTTGCAGACAAGTTCTAATATCAAATATAATATCTTTGTTTATTTTAACTCTATCATGAACTGTGGAGTGTATTAAAGTATTTAACAACTCTAATACTTCACCAATTTTATCCATTTTCCAAACAAGTGAAGTGTGTTGTTGAAGTTTATTCCCTTAGAAATATGGACCACTAGTTTCCAAAATTTGTTGCATTCACCTACCTTTAACAACACTAATAGACTTCACACACTGAATAAAACGGAGCGGTTATTGCCACAAAAATCTCTTGAAATGGAGCAAGCAACAAGACTTAAACACTGCACATTATAAGAGTTTTCAATGTTGCATATATATATAAGCTTCAACCAAAAGCCACAATTCAAAGTTTTCGAGTTCAATGACTATATATACACCAGCAATCATGCTCAACTCAAGGTATATGAATGACCACGAAATTTTGCATGCTATGTTGACGGATATTTCTATAATACAACATAAGCCATTTCAACTTTACCTATTTTGAATTTCAACTTCCATCCAGACATGTCTTCAGTACTAATACCAAATAACAATTCTTTTGTATGACATTCTCCAATGATACAAACTATTGTTGAATTTAAGCCTTCAATTCATAACTCAATGAACCCATAACATAAATAGAGCAAAGAACAAGAATCTGAGAAAGCCATAGGAATCCTAACTGACTCACAATAACGCCAAGCTTCCAAACTCAACTGACAAGTGGGCTCTCTACAACTCAACTGTTCGATTCCCTGTCCTGATTTTCTTCAACCAAAACTATCTTAAAGAGTTATTTATGGTTGGAAAAGTCGACGAGGCTGAACACTACTTGTTGGGTTTTACCAAAATCGATGAACATATTGAATCTCAAAATATGTTCTTTGAGATCAGAGTGCAAAAATATGTTGAAGCACTGAAACAGAATGATCGATTGAAAGCTGCGGAAATACTTCTCAATGATCTTAAACAGGTTAAAGATTGTGATCCATATTATTATAAACATATAACAAGGTTATTTACAGTTGGCAATGATGGCAATGAATTACCCCGGTTAGTTTATGTATCCCGTGAAGAGAGGCCGGATTTTCAACGTCACAAGAAAGCTAGTGCAATGAATGCGTTGGTCCAATTTTCTGCTGTCCTCACAAATGGCCCCTTTCTGTTGAACCTTGACTGTGATCATTATATAAACAACAGCAAATCTCTTCGTGAGGCGATGTGTTTTCTAATGGATCCTTCTCTCAGGAAGAAAACTTGCTATGTACAGTTCCCTCAGAGATTTGATGGTATTGATTGATATGCAAATCGCAACACTGTGTTCTTTGATATCACCTTGAGAGGTTTCGATGGTATCCAAGGGCCTGTGGACTACAGAAGAAGATGGGTTGCTTGTGAAGCTCGTTGAAGAATATGGACTGCAAACACGGTCACAGATTGCACAGACTCTTGCAGGTCGCGCGGGAAAGCAGTGCCGTGAAATATGGCACAATCATTTACGACCTGACATCAAGAGAGATCTGTGGAGTGAAGAAGAATAAAAATTGTTAGTGAAGGCTCACGCAGAAGTGGGGAATAAGTGGGCAGAAATTGCCAAACGTCTTGCAGGCAAAACAGAGAATGCCATAAAAAACCACTGGAATGCAAGTAAACTCAGGCACACTGCTCGCAGAAGATCAAGGAGAACTCTGGATGGCTCTATAGATGACAGGAACCGCAGAAGCTCGATTTTAACAGACTACATAAGGAATTTGAAAGAAGTCGAGAAGAAGCAATTAGTGCCCTGCAATGAGGATAGGAAAGAGGTACCAATATCAGATGCAATGTCATCTAATCAGATCAAGGGGATCAGCAGCAACATGAGCAGCTCCTACAGGTTCATGTTCAACTGCAGCAAGAAAGTTACAATGCGTTTCATTGCCTCGCCTCTTCTCCCAATAACTGCAATAAGGTAAGTATCCCTGCATGGAAACCAGCTCAATGCATACACATTCACCAAGAGTAATGAAACGGTCTGCTAGAGCGCCCAGGTGCAACAGAGAAGCATTAGAATATTTCTATAAAAAGGCAAATGGCAGACAAATTCTGGAAAGAATGCAGTGCCGACAATCTCTAAAAATGCCCAGGCCTAACCTACGCTCTGATACCATGTCAGATGCACATGGAAGGTGGACAGCCACATACGATAAAGCGTGAATACTTTTCTATTAACAAATGATATACATTTATAATACATGGGAGTGACCATTGGATTCCATATTCCAAGGTCTCTTGGACTCCCTTTAACAGTTTATCGTCCACAGCATAACCCTTAGAGGATTAGGTGTCCAACAAGGAGCAACCATGACAGCAGATGCAGTTACAAGGGGGCAAAAGTACCTCCCTCGCTAAGAGGGAGTGTTGATGTTTGTAGCTCAAGTAGATACTTGTGCACAGACCTAAGTGTCTAGTTGTGTAGAAGTCATTGAAGATCTCCTTAGACACTTCTTCTAGTGTAAGTAAGTTGCATTTGTAACTTAGCCTAAGTCTAACTTAGGAAAAGCACACAATTATTATGTTAGCTTATTGAGCTAAAGAAACATTAGAAAATGTACTTACTATAGTCATTATGTTTTAATCTCAGCCCTTGATCTCAAGTGAGGTGAGATTTAATCTTGGAAGTCAATCACTTTAGAGATTAGGGTTAGGGGTTTAGCTCAAAGAAAAGTTATAAAAGCAAGGCTAAGAAGAAGGATAAGACATACCATACATCAACACAAGATTGTGAGAGGCATCTCAGTGAGGAGTGTGATATTCTAGTGTGTTGAGTCGAATGAAGGAAGCAAGGAGATCCAGATCAGCAAAGGAGGGCTTCATCAACTAGATCATATCCAATGTTCTCTATGTATTTCCTCAATTGGGCCACTATTCCAAGACAAGAGCCCAAGTAGGTTATGAATCAATTTAATGATGAGTTGATTTGATTAGGCGGAATCTGTATGTGCAAATTGTGATTGAGATTGGTGTAAATATTTTGCATCCGTTGAATTTATCGTGTTAATGAACCAAGTTGTGCAATTAATCAATAGATTTAATTCTGCTAGGAATTAAATGTCAAGTGCTAGGCTTGCAGGAAAATTAACAAAGGAGTCCATACCACATTCGGGAAATTTAGCTTGGAGGCCTTCCTCATCTATTGCTTAATGAACCAAATGGCTTTCCTCATGTGTTCTGAGAAGAAAAGATAGCGCAGGACAGGGGCCAAAAGACAAAAAGGTGTGATTGGACTAGGAAGTTAACTTGTGAAATCCAAGATTGGTAATCAATGTTGACGAAAGGGAGAACCTTTAAGGTAGGAAGGTGTGCAAAAATGCTTTTAGGGGATATGTGGATGGAGGAGAGAAGCCCATCCACAATGCGAGAAAGCACATTTCCTACATTGAAGGAGACAATAATATTCTTGTTGGGCAGACGGGATGGAGGGAGCATTGTGCAAAAGGGAAAAAAAAAAGATACATTTATGCATTAATTTACGATCGTATTAAACCAACACATCATATAGAAGAACACAATGGGATGAAAAAGTTTGCTCTAGTTGGTAGAATGGGGGTTATTAACATCTAACTTGGGTTTCTTCAAAAACTTGATTTGGGCGTCTATCTTGTTTTGTTTGTGGTGTTAATATGGGAAGGATTGGTTGGTCAGCCCATCAACAATACATGGAGTACCTTGCACACTTGACACAGCGTTGCAAGTTTTTCTTACTCAAGGAGAGATGATTGGACAACTTCTCGAACAGATTATTTGTATAGGTGCATTTAAAGCTTACATCACAGGTATAGGTGGACAAGCGATTCACTGGCAGCAGGGGCCCCATGTTTGTACATTCAATGTGATATTCAAAACAAGTATGGGAGGTCAAAGACACTAAAGGTATGATCATGTTCGTTTTTGCAAACCTATGGCATGTACACAAACTTCATCTTTAGACACGTATATAAATTTTTCAGTTGTTCAATAATTGTTTTGTTGCAAACATAGTATTCAAAACCGGAACCGGTGACTGGACTGTTCCACCTAATAAACCCAATTTCAAACCAAAACCGGATAAACAAGGACTAGTCAGATTTCAATGAAGCAGTTTTTAAAAAAATACATGAAATATTTATTTTTTAATGAAAAAATAATATTTTTAAGATTTAAAACTATGATTCCAAACCAATAGAGACAAAATATGCAAAGTTTTCTCATCTATATACCATGTAAAGGTGAATATATCAAAATGGCACCGAGCGCAGTACATATCATCAACAAAATACATAATCAACGAGGTTCTAAATGGCCTATAAAGTCCAAAAACGATGCTACAAGCTATGGGACCATTAGCCTACTACAAGACTACAACTCTACATATCAGTGATCAACATGATCATTCTTCATCATGCTCAAACTCATCACCACTACTAGACACGGGATCATCAATAGGAGCTACATAAACATCATCTAGATCAAAGGCAGAGGATGTCTCAACCTCAGCAGTGGCACAAGTAGCAATAAAACTAGACTTAATGGAAGTATGGGTTGGTCGAGTTACACGACTAGTGCTTTCCATTGGTTGTTTTTCGTTGCTTGATTTGGCCACTGATCCTGTTCCAATGGCGCTACCATATCGGCATTAGGATCAACCCCCCCCTCAACTCCATGTCAATATCAAAATCAGCATCAAACTCAGTCAGTTGAGTCTTCTCCACCCATTTTGATGTTGTATCAATATCGTCCAACACAATGGGATCTAGATCAAGTCTTTTGTTAACCAATTGGTTGCACTTTAGTCAAAGGTTGTATTGCACAAAGACAAGATCATTTAATCATTTTTGTTCCAAATGGATTCTCTTCTTCATGTGTATGCACTCAAAAACAGACCAATTGCGTGTGAAAATTCTATCACTGCAGCAACTGATTTATTTTTCCTACTTATTCCACAATAAGTTATTTATGAAATTACTTCAATAAACATTAAAATAAATATTGTTGCAGATATCACACCATAATACAAAAACAAACATATGCACAAGCATTAACACATTGACACAAATATTTTGGACAACAGTCCTCGGAAAATCCCAATGTGGGAAAACCGGTGCAGCAAGGGAGGATTTTATTATTCAACAATTCTTCTGTACAACAGGGTGCCAAATTGGCTTACCCACAGAGAGAAATAATTCTTCAGCACTTCTCCCAATCCTAGCGTCAGCCGGGCTGACCTCTGCGTGGCTCTCAAAACCTCTACGTCAGCCCCTGCTTGATTGCGTCAGCCCTGGGCCTCTCTGCGTCACTCATAGAGGCCCAGCAAGTGACTACACAGTCTTCTGCTGCTTTTGCATCTGCCTGAAAAGCCCTGCGTCTGCCTCGGCGTTGATCTCTACTAGCTGATCCCGCCTCTCTGCTCCGTACTTGTTGCCTCCTGACTGCTCACCAGACCACTGGTTCAATTTCTCAGCTAACCCCGCTCCAGAAATTGAACTAACTGGTCTCCCTTAGTGTGTTCTCCAAGTGACCATCAAGCCTCTTATACTTTTCTTGTTGAGAAATCAATAGCTGAGATTAAGTCCCTAATCAACGGCTAAAGATTAGATCTGGCTTGATCCATGACTTTTGGACCATTCTAACACAGTTTTATATTAATACACATTAAAATTTTATTTTCCCTAAGTTTAGACTTAGGGACTCCATTAAAAATATTAATTATTTTAATATTTCTCAAACTGTTTAGAATCTGCCCAAACCCTTTTTGGGTATTGGAGATCTCATGTGCCTTAGCCTCTCCACCAATTTTCGTGGCTAGAGCACATCTAATGCTACCCCAAATCAACATTGCGCTCACAACCTAAAGCATTGCAAGTTTGGTTGGGGACTCTAACCGCAAACTTTTGCAATTGAGGACATTGGCCTCAAAATGACTCCCTCCAATGTGCTACAAAAAAAGACATTAGTTAGTTCATTTCACTACTCATTTACAAGCATTTACAGTTTGAATTTTAAACAATTGAACTTAAAAGAAAAACAAATTGGAATTACTTACCTAGTTGATCCACATCTCTTGCCATCTTTGCCAAGTTTTTGCTAAAGGTACCTCCTGCCATACTGAAAAGAATAAGTTGTTTATGTATTTCCAAATGGGCAAAATCGTTAGGTACCATGCGCTCCAACAAATCGTACAACCCATCCCCGACCTCCCTAGTCTGGACTCTGCACATCTCATATTCAAACTTTATAATGATACTTTGGGTTCAAAAAATACCTGGTTGCAAGTATAGGACAATGGAGTTGATCATTCCATTTGTTATCATTGATTTCCCAAATAGGCCCATATTTAGCTAATTTATCCTTGTTAGCTACCCGTATCTTCTCCTTTGCCTGATCCATAGCCTCATAGATATAGACCATCTTCAATTTTTCCCCATCCACCTCTATAGACTTTTTCCAAATATAATTGTCAAAAACTTTCTTTTTGGTGTCTTTGCCATCTTGTCAACGAGCCCGCAGAGATGAAGTCCATTCATCAAAAGAATACATTTTCTACAAGTTTTTTTGTCGAGAATTGAGGCACTGCAATGTAAAGAAGTGAGTTTGCAAATCTCGTAATTGCAGGCCTAACAAACTCATTGCCCCCAGTGTTTTCCTCATTAGGCTCAAAACCCATGAGTGGTTGTAGATGTATTTTGTGATGCACTTAGCATGCTCTACAGTGTTTTTTACCCACTCTATTTTGCCTATGTTCTCAAGCATAAGGTCTATGTAATGTGCAACACATGAAGTCCAAAATATGGTCTTATATTTGGACTCTAGCATCTTTCTAGCAAGAACATAGTTTGAGGCATTGTCTATGATGACCTGCACAACATTCTCCTCCCCCACAGCCTAAATAATCTCTTCCAAAAGCTCAAAAATAAGGTTTGCATCCTTCACCTTATCAAATGCATCAACTGGTCTCAAAAACATGGTTCCTTGAGGGCAAGAAACAAGGAAATTAATGATAATGTGTTTCTTTCCATTGGTCCATCCATCTGACATGATGGAGCAACTTGTTTTGGCCCATGACTCTCTATACTTAGTCATATACTCATTGACGCAAAAAATCTCTTTTTGCAAAAAAGCTCCCCTCAAGTCATGCACACTAGGACCTTTGAAGCCCTTTCTTGCAACTATAACAAAACCTCACATAGCTTGGTAATAAGGTGAGTGTGCAACATTAAATGGGATATTTGCATCATACTACCATATAGCAATGTATTGAAAAGCATATTCTTTGAATTGCTTTTTCCAATGGACATCCAAAGTGGTTTGACATTGAGTTAGACTTGGTTGGGAGGAAATGGGATTAGCAGAGGTAGTGGCGGCAGAAATTGAGAAATAACTTTGGATGTTCATCCTCTTTTTTCCTCTTTTTTCCTTTAGATTATTGGCCTTTGATTATAATACCCAAGAGCAAGAGGAACATACTGAAAGGGGTCATTGGTGGAAGAGATAGAAGAGGAGTCTTGAGTCTCAAAATCATCATACCCACAATTTCTCATGGCTTGTAAAATTTCCTTCTTCCTTGCAATTTCTCCTTGGATAGCCTGATCCCTAACCTTATTCTCCTCAAACTTCTCAAACTTGGCAAGGTATTCTGCCCTAATATCTCCTATCACTTCCTTTGGTGTTTAACATGGCTTTACTTGGCCTCTTATCCCACCCAAGTGTTGTTTCAACTTGAGAATACCCCCCCTCCAATAGATTTATTGCAAAATTTGTAGATCATTTTTCCATCAATCATATCACAATGAGCCCATGTAGTGTCCTTGGCTTTTGGAGGTGTTGTCGCTCAAATTGTACACCAAATTGCAACAACGCTCAGAGTAGGGATTGTCACTCTAATCCCTACCCTCTCTGTTTAAGTTGTCTCCTAATTGCCAACTAGGGAGGGTAGTCCCTATGGATAAGATGAAGAAAAACTTCTTGGGAGCCAACAAGTCAAGGAGACACAACTGAATGGCCTAGCAACTTTGATGGAATTAAGAGGCAAGTATGATTATCAAGCACACTTTGATTAGATTCCTTAAGATTTTAAGTTAGAGACCAGTGCCTTAGGAGATTAATTACTAGCACAATTAGGATTAAATTTCCAAGTTACCGAATGAACAGTTGCTGCAATATGCAAGTTCTATACTATATGAAGTGCGGGACCTAAAACTATGTGAGATGCAAGCTCTTGGTTACTTTTAATTATATGCCTAATCTAAGTGATTCCTTCTCCACAATTCTTTTGGAATTAGTCTCAAACGCAAGTTGTAGAGAGAAGCGTAAATGAAGGAGGCTATGGCCTCATTAACAATACCTCCCGTGGGGCACTAACCACCTAGGTGCCTTCGTTCCTACAAGGGATTGCCTGCAAGAGAACTGGAAGGTCACCTATGTTAACCATGAAAGAGGGTCTAGAGTCCTCAAATTGTTTGGAAAAGTTGGTCCTATCTTCTTACAACCAAGTTTATGCTTGGAGGTATGTTTTATAAATGCACTTCTAACTTAGAATGGAAATGCAATATATGAGTGATTGCTTCAACAAAATTATTTAAGTGAATTAAGTACTTCAACAAGAAATCAACTTGAGATCCCAATGATATTCAACACGAGATAAGTAAATGAAGTACCTATGGCATTTATGAAATATCCCAATGAAACAATAGAGACAATTTCAATGAAACACAATTAGCAAGAGCTCATTAGAACTTGTTAATGTGTTAGTTAATTCCTCTTAAATTGGAGCACTATATAACAATGAAGGCTAGCAATTTCAAATACTCAAGATGCCTATTTAGATGTTCTCAATGTATCACTTATGTCAAAATTGGATTAGCAATTAGGCACAAGAAACAACTCTATATTACAATGATGAGAACAACATCTACTTGCCACTTAGATCATGAATCAATTAGGCATATATAATAGCAAAGCAGAGACAAGCACAATGAGAGATGAGATTGCAAACAATGACATGAAGCCAACAGGTGCATCTAATTAATAATGGATGCAAGAAAGAGACAATGCAAGGATGCGAGATGCAATAGACAAGATAATGCAAGATTTATTAATTCACCAATGGATTTCTCACAATGTTATCACTTTAAAAATGAACCAGACTTGAATAGATTAGATCAGCAAGCTATAGTTGTGAAGCAGTCCCAAAAATGACAAGAGAAACCATCAAACACAATAATGATTAAGCCCTTAAGTGATGGATGTTAGTTCTTATAGTTATTAGGCTTATTTAGAATTGTTTTAAGTTCTGTAGAGTAATTATCACTTGGTTATGCCGCTATTATAGATTAGCTTCAGATCTGATATGTTATTACAGTCAAGGAAAGAGAGAAAGGGATAGAGGATCAAATCCTTAAGGCCCTAAAGCCTTGCTTCACTAGCAAGTTGTAACGAACCTCCTTAGCCTACCTAGGAAAATAGCCTTTAGACCCCATAAAATTTAAAATTTTTGTATCAGTTACAGTTAAGATTTCACAGTTGTCACTAGTTCAGTGAATCAAGGATCATAAATACTGTTAAAGATCCAGGTGATGAGCCATATACTATGGGTGTAATATCACATGTTCTCTTGATATGCAACCCTTACAATAACTTTATGTCTTCATGCAATATTACAAGCAACAATAATAGAACATTTCCTGCTAGCATGGGCATGCAAAGATACTACTGTTTAGCATGCACATGCAAGATTACCTACACTGTTCCCCAACCAGTAGCAGGGTGAGAACATTTAGATCCAGTTGTCAGAGTTTATAATTCAGATTGACCCTTAAGGACAATCATAACATACAACCATTAAACTCTTGACAACCCCCTCACTAACACAAAATAGAATATTGCTTTGAGTCTATTACATGTAATTGATATAGCTCATGCAGGGCATAGACAATACTACCTCATTATACAGCTAACAACATTACTCCATAATTGTTCGCATGCACCAAAGTCTTAATGTATAAATAATATCAGATAAGTTAGAGACACTCTATTTTCCTTGAGCACCTTTAATGAGGTCGAAGATTAGATTCAACAACTGTTTCATCGCTATCTGAAGTGAATTAAAAGTTACATGCATACATTGATTGACAACACATCTTCTATGCTCTCAAGCTAAATGATTTAACCATCCTAACAATAGAAAATAAATATTAAGATAGAAAATCAACCATTAGCATATCTAAGCTAAATGATTTGACTTCATAACAAGTATGGATAAATATAAACACCATACCATGCAAGTGAATCTCATCAAAATAGAGGAAAACACCATTAAATCTATTAATACATAAGCATATGTAATTCATTCAATTATTCTCAGAACTAAAAAAACTCATCATAGGAAAATTGGAATAGTAACAGGGAGAGAGAGAGAGAGTAAGAGTCAACATACAAATATTCCATGCAAATGACACCAACTAAATCTCACTTGGAGGGAGGAGCACCACCACCCAGCCATGAATCACCTCTGATTCCACCCGAGCCGAAGATCTTTCCAAGGATCAACAATCATCAAATGATCGATGCACTGGGTATTTAATACCCTCTTTCATGATTTAGTTACCATTAGCAGCGTCCCACTTTATGGATTTTTCCATTTGCCTAGGTCTTATCCGAAAAAGCTCGTCTTTATCTCCCACAACGCTTTTCCCCATAAAAGTTTGCCTTTATCTCCCGCAAAGCTTTTATGTCCGATGGATCTTTATCTCCCATCCATCCAATGGATATCCAATCTATCCAAGCTTATCTAGAATCACATCTAGAAGCTTATCATGAAAAATTCATCTCTATCCCATTCCTCATGGGATTTGGAAAGCATCTCCTCTCTCTTGGTGCTCCACCCTCCAAGTGATTTATTTTATTAATTTATTTAAAAACACATTTGCTTTTCATATTACATATCACCTAGCTTTCCTCAGCTTAGGTTTTCAATAGTTTAACCCACAAAGGAGGGTATCAAACCTAGCTTTCCTCAGCTTAGGTTTAAAACATTTAACACACAAGGGAGGATATCAGACCTAGCTTTAACTTAGCTTAGGTTTACAATAATGTAGTACACAAGGGAGGGGTGTTACACAAGCTTACCAAGTTGAGACAAGTTTGAGGCACCAAATGAAGTGACTTGGTAATGATTGAGCCTTTATATACCTGCAACCACGAATGATTAGCTTGGAAACCAAGGAAATGTTCTCAAAACCCCACAACTAGGGCAAGTCTAGGCCTTCTAGGCCTACGCTAGGCTAGTTGAGCAAATGTGGCAAGTGCAAGCCCCAAAACTTGATGTATCACCCTCAAAACTTGGATATTTTCCCTTGCAGAGACCTGCAACTCAAATGTATTAGTGCTAAAACAAATTCAAGTGATGGATCAGCCCACTTAGGGGTTGTGGCTAGGGCTTGTAGGCCTTCCAATGCTAGAAGCCAGCCTAGAAAGTAGCCCTAGGCCTAGCGGCTAGGCCTCCAAGGGCTAGAATGGCTAAACAAATGAAATCTTGGCCCTTGAAACCCTTCTTCAATAAATGAAAATCTTGCAAAACCAAAGTTAGTCCACTAGATCCCAAAAATACAATGAGAAATCTCTAACAACCCTTGCCAGAAATCACCTTAGGCCCGTAAAACAAGATATTAGCACCTAAAATCACTTGCAAAGACAAATTTAGGCCCTTCTAGGGTTGTGGCCTAGGCTTAGAGGCCTAATTAAGCCTGCAGCCTTCTTGGAGGGGCTAAAAAGAGGTTGCATCTAGGACTTTTAGCCCTCAAACCCCGGCATCTAGGCCAAGAATGGCCTCTAACCCTTGCGGCTAGGCCAAATTTGCCTTCAAACTTTGAAAAAAGCACAAAAAATACCTTCAACCTTGAGAGTGCACCTACAAAACAACTTTACAAGATAAATGCCCAGGAAAAACGCCAAAGGTAGCAGCAAAAAAGCCCTCTAGGGCTAGCAACTTCCTCAAGGAGGTTGGACGTTGCAAAAATGGATCTTGGGTCTTGTAGATCTTGGTCTCAAAACCTAGATAAACCCTTAAAAGTTGAACGACTTGCTTCCTTGGGTTGGACAGCTCCTCTTCAAGTTGAATACCCCTCCAAACCCTAGTCATTTAGGCTAGGTGAGGGCTAGGACTTCACACTTGAGTTTATCATTGAAATTTTA
This sequence comes from Pinus taeda, assembly GCA_000404065.3. Taxonomy (NCBI): domain Eukaryota; kingdom Viridiplantae; phylum Streptophyta; class Pinopsida; order Pinales; family Pinaceae; genus Pinus; species Pinus taeda. The sequence goes on along the minus strand of APFE031721594.1, from coordinate 283,383 downwards.
GTCCTTTGGCACCTGCAAGTTGAATAAATAGAGCCCAAAACACATGATCTAGAAATTTCTAAAATAAAACCCCAAAATTATTATTTACAAATGAGAAAGATAATTTACAAGGGTTAGGAATAATTTACAAAATATTTACAAACTATTTACAATAATATACAAAAGAATATTGGCTCTAATTACAAACGACTTCATTAATAGCCCAAGAATAAATTTTGCAAGATAATTTGATAGAGAGAGTTTTAATTTTAATGCACAAACCCAAACTCTGCAAAATAGATTTGTTAAATAAGCTTGGGGTCCAAACAAAATGTCACCTCAAAGTCCATGAACTTGGGCTTTCCCCAAGGGTTGAATCACCTGAAAGATATCTATACACTTGAAAAATAGATCATTAGTTTCATAGGGGTTCGATTCACACAAATAGGCAAGTGATCTAGAGATACCTACTAGATCCATTGGCTTCTAAGTGTTTACTCTAGCCCAAAAACTAAAGCACGATACATGTGCTAATAGATAGTCCAACCACTGGCTATGTAACGACAATCTTCACTAATAGCATAAATTAGAGCATTAAACACATTCAGCACATACCATGAATGATTAAGCGAGAGACACCATGAATTGAAACCCCAAAGTCTTTATTAATGCAGAAATTCTAGCAGAGATTAGCTCAATACAAAAACAAAAAATCTGATCTAGTGAGATCAAGATACAATGAGGAGCATGAGAGCTTCCTTATATAGAAAAATGAGAGGGAAAAGCCCCTTCAAGTGGAAATAACGACTAGTTGCATCGATTTGTGGCTTTATCATGGAAGAAAGAATTTGATCCCTTGATTAGCTTGCACAAATCTCCAAAAAAAATCAACCTTCCTTGTTCACTGTGCTGGAGGGATCAAACTTTGAATTCTAGACCATGGGGTACCTCCAAAAAATAAAATTATCATTACTTGTACAAAATAATTCTCTGTTTGGCCCAAAAAAATCAACTTTCTAGAAAAATAATCTTCTTTGCCCCAACGAATTTTTGGACTGGGTCCTTCTATCTTGGAAACGAAGCATTTTTATCTTTAACTTGAACTCTTCCTTTGAAAATAGGCTCAAATAACTTTTTGATGAATTTTCAACTTGGAGGATAATTAATTCCCCCTTCATTTTATTTCTTAGATAATTTATGGCTAATTTAATTTTAAGTTTTGCCAAAAATTAAAATTAAAAAGACTCAAGAGGGGATTGATTATTTTTCCACCCTCTAAGCATATCTAAAAAAATATTTCGGTAATGGTGTTCTAATTGTGAGGAACCATTCACCAAAAATATTTCTAAACACACTTTTACATCAGATATTACAAATTCAACCCTTAGAAGGGAAAATACACATAGACCACTTGGGACTCAACCAAATTCTACGACAACACACATGATCTAGTATGAAAAAGACATAGACTCAATAAACACTATGACTCACCTAAGACCTCATCAATGAGTTTCACCCTAGCTTTGGGATATATCTGGGAGAAAAACTCTGACAATTATCTATCTTTACAAACACATATAATTTGGGGAGGTTAAAAAACTCCCTAGAGTGAAACCCTTTGAGAAGAATCACAGGCTTACCTAGGTGTTGTTACATGGCTTAATAGTCATACTAGAATCATTTTTATAATAAACTTGCAAAATTTGGGATTGTTATCACCTAGATTTGAACCACAAGCTGAAGGAAGGCAATGCCAGGGTAACCACAAACCACGCTTAGCCAAGTAGCTAGCCCTACTAGGCCAGGAGAGGGCTCTCTCCGTAAAGATCTTAGCCAATATGACTGGATCAGAAAAATAATATTAGGCTAGGTATAGTAGCACAAGGTTTGGTTTGATTTGAAGGGGTACTGCTGGATCAGGAGGAGCTGGATAGTTTGGGCAAGGAAACTAGGTCAACATTGCAGGGTGTTCGATGGGGCAAGGTAGGTATGAAGCTTAGCACTCTAGGGTTTGATTAGGTGAGGTGATTTAAGACCGGTGAGAAGCTAGGAAGAGCATGTGATCATCATGGATCCTTCCTAAACTGTAGAAAACATAAACTATGAATATTTTTCCAAAGCAGAGCATTAATGTTATGGATTCTGCCTATCAACTTCAAAACATCCACTTATAAGCAATGAAATGATTAATGAAGTACACAAAACATTTAAACATATGATCACAAGAGAGGAAACTGAACTAAACAGCATACCACATGGATCCCAAAGAAATAACTGCAATTTCTGATTAATCTTCTGCTAAATTGATACAAAATGATGTCCAATCAAAGCATAAGCGTCCAGCTGAGTCCAACCCTTTACAATGAGAAAGAAGAAGAAGATATCGACATTGTTTCAACCTCCTCCCATCCTCAGGGGTCGAATCCCTAAGATGAGGAGCTAATCTAACCAACACTGAACAAAAAACTGGAATCTAGGCATCCTAACAACTTGCCTCTAAAAGTGAGGAAAGTGATTCATTTGTGCTCAAAATGACTTTTAATCTAATGAATCTACCCTCTACTACTAATTATCCATCATATTTACAAGCCAAGTCATCATTTACATTAGTAAAACATCCTCCATGAGAGAAAATCCAAGATCACGATCAAAACACAGTGAAATGACAATCCTGTGCAAAATTTGTCCTACGCACAGCGCCATTGACCCTACACACAGCGCCACTTTCAGGTCCCTTTTGGAGGCCTTCCCGGCATCCAAATTGAGCTCATGATAGCTCATTGGAAAGCTCTTCAAGTCTATTTTCCAAAACATCTGAAATTTCTTCATTTGAAGCTCATTTGACCCCTCAAAAGTTGATTCTCCCAAGACTGTTTATGTGTGTCCAAAAAGTGGCAAAAAGGTCATTTTTTGGGTGTTTTTTGACCTTTTGGTAGACCAGTTCTGCTCCAAAAGCTTAGCTAATGCATAGGGTGCATGTACTCATCGCTCTAAATCCAAAAATGTAAGCCATTTGTCCATAGGGTGTCCCTAGGAAAAGCTCAACGCCGATGGCGCTGTGCGTAGAGCCAAATTTCTTGTGTTAAAATTTCCAAAATTTGCCAAAGGCAAAAATTCCTCCAAATTTGATCAAAATTGGTGAGCAGCACCATCATCAAGCATCTTGATGAGCCAAGGAAGCTTCAGCAAGCAACCTAAGCCTATCCTCCTCCTTTTTGCCTTTGAAAGCCCGTCCCAACCTTGTTTTCATCTGCTTGACCCTTATATTGCAAATTTTGTTCTCGGTCCTGTAGTGGTAGGCCATGTGCCTGACGATCTGGTTGTCCCTATTGGCCCTTTACAGCAGCTTTTCTAAGTGTAAATTGACTCTTTCAAGCCAAATTTCTCTATCACCCTCAATTTCCTTCTCAATTGAAGTCAAAGTGACCGGTGCTTCTTCCTTTTGCATTGTTGATTTGCCCTTGTCACTTTGTCTTTTTGTCTTGAGAAGTTCCAACTCCATGAGGACCTGCTTATCACTCAAATGCTTGTTCTCCTGTTCCACATATGTGATGACATACTTGGCTCTCGCCAAGTTGTCCATCAATGCTTGGATTTGAGCCTCTTTCTCCTGTATGATGATGTTTTCTTTGGTTGCTTCATCCTGAGCCTCCAAGTCAATTATCTCTATGCCATGATGAATATGATGTTGTCCTGGCTCATCATGCTCCATCAAATAAAAATCTCTCTCCTCCTCATAATCTTTGTCTTCTCTGTCCATGTCTGCTAAGCTTTGAGGTTGTGTACTCCTAGAAAAGGGATGGAGGGGGTGAGTAAGGATGATTAGGAATAAGGGAAGGGGAAGTGATCTTGTGGGGTATTTGGTGGACTAGGTAAACATTAAAATGAGTGGGAGGGTATGAACCATGAAAATGAGGGAGAGGGGCTAGGGTTTTACGGTATTGCTTTAGGGATGAAGGAAAAAGTGATATGGAGTGTTATGTAGGAGGGGTTTAGGGTTTTAGTGATAAGTGACAAGCGATGGGAGGAATAATAGGGGTTAGGGTTTTTAAGTCATAAATAAGGGAGAGTCTAGGGTTTTACATTTACCATGGCAAATTATCCTCAAATGCATTAATTGCAAACCAATGATGAAGTCAAGGAACAACACTTACTTGTTTGAGGGGAAGGAAGACAAATTTGGTGTTTTTGGTTGGCAGAAGGTCGTTTTGGCCCTTGTTGGCCCTACGCGCAACACCATTGTTGTTTACACTGGGAAAACTGGCCTACACGCAACGTTTTGTCCCTATGTGCAGCGCTTCGGCCTCCACAGGCAGCGCCACCACAATTTTTTCCTCCAACTTGCAGGTTGATTTTGACTACCTTCTCAGTGTCCAAAGTAGGCGTGGGATAGCTCGTTGGAAAGCTTGCCTTGTCTACTTTCCAGAACATCTTGAATTTTTCAATTTGGAGCTCATTTTCCCTGTCAAAAGCTCAATCTCCAAAGACTGGTCAAAATGTGCAAAGGCTGCCAAAATGCAGAGTGTTGTTGCAGTCACAACTTTTGGAGGTCTTCCTCAACTCCAAATTGAGCTCATGATATCTCATTGGAAAGCTCTTTGTGTCTAGTTATCATTTGACTCATCAAGCAAGTCTTTTGGACATTCCAGCAAGGAGAAATCTTGATTTTCCCAAGGTCACTCCAGAACTGCAGCAACTCTCCTGTGGCAAATGATTGGACATTTCTCCCAAACCATGAGACTTGTGTAAAAATTGAAGGAGGTTTTTCTTCTTTTGTCTATGATGGACAAAAATCTATCTCACTTTTGTCAAATTCATCTTTTTTTGCTTAGAAACGTCATTTGAATAAAAACTATCCCGATATGTGGAACAGGGGATTTGTAGAAATGAAGGGAAATGAAGGGGATGAGGGGCTTCTAAATTCTTGAGAAAATATTGGGAAGTAAGGAGGGCTGTTAGGAAGCAGGGAAAGTGGAATTTCAAGGATTGAGTGAAGGGAAGGGGTCCAAAAAGGCAAAACACGGGCCTAACCTAGAAAAGTGTCAAATTGTAGCAATAGGCTAGGGTTTGTGAGAAAATGATGAATTTGAGGGATATCAATGATGGGAAGTGTTTAAGAAGGTATATTAAAGATAGGGGAAGGTGTATGAGCATCAGGATACAAGTTTTGTTGATGATTTGACCATCCAAGAAAAATTACCTTCAAAACCCTAGGAGAGGGAAATGAGTCTTACCTAAGCACAACTGAAGCACAAACAAGGTGTAAAATTACCCATTGGAACCTGAAATAATGATGACAACTCTTTGAATGATGGTACACTCAACGGAATGGTGACATGGACCAATACTTGGAAAACTTTGGAATGAGTGAAAACAATCCTAGACCTAATACCTAGTGATCAAATTTTACTTGAAGACTCACTAAAATGACAAAAATTTGACTTTGACACCCCAAGACCACTTTATAAGAGCATATTTGATCACTGGTGGAACGCTGCAAAGACTTGTTGAAAATAATACTGAGAGGGGGGGTGAATTTGTATTATCTAGTCCTTTTAACAATTCTTCCTTATTTATACTTTGAATTATTTTTGCATATCAGTACCATAAAACAATGAGCATGAACAAGAAAAACAGACAGTCACATCAAAGAACACCAGATATAAGGTGGAAACCCAATGTGAGTGAAAACCACTTGCTGCAATATGTCTCTA